>JAVGVS010000217.1:260344-274086 GCA_032718565.1 Distichodus sexfasciatus | reverse complement strand
ATATATAATCGTTTTGGTGAGTGTCGTACGTTTCTCTAAAAGATACGCATTTTAATATCAGTAATTTATTTATGGGAAGTAGCGTTTACAAACATTCTCATTCAGCAACCGTTCTTAAGAAAGAAATGTGTCATTAAAACCCACTTTACGCAGTTTTTACCTGGATTTTGACGATGTTTTCTTGTTTGAGTTTTGAGGTAAGACCATAATCTATAAATGGTACACTTTTACGCAGATTTTATGGCTTCTGTACAGCTATAATACTATACTATAATTGTCTTAATTCTCATAAGAACACATTTAAGAAAAAATATTAGTGAATGATGTCCATTGTTGGTTTCACCTGCAGTTATATGATTAGGGAGACACGGGACGAATGTAAATATAACACACTTCGGTTCTGGTTTTCAAACTTATATTAAGAAAGTAAAATTACAACGCCGGGTATCAATATAAGAAACCTTGTGAATTTGGTGCATACTTTACTTAATTTTAACTTTGCATAACTTTATTTCCTCCGGCAGAGTCCCAGTAACTCCAAGCTCAGCAGGTGAGACTGAGGACTGCTGACTAAACACTTAAATTGTTTACTAGAAGCTTTTTGCTTCAGACTCGTGATCACAGACTCACACTGCAGCGATTTATCAGATTCTTTGAACAAACTTTCCACAGCAGTTTTGATTTCAAGTGATGCTGACTTCATTAAAAAGACAGACGGTTCCCTTTCCTTCTCCTCTGTCTGGATCTGTCCTTCTCTCTTTGTGTTCTGAGAACTGTGTAGTTGTAATTCATTCTCCACTGCATATTTATACAAAGCTATTTGGAGACTCATATTAATAATTGCATTAAAACTTAAAACAAGTACTCATCATGCGTAACTGTTAGTTTGGGTATTGAAACACAGTCAGGGTTGTAAGCATGCAAAATATTCAGGATACAGTAAGTTTATAGATCACAGCACGGTTTAATTTGTGATGAAGTAACTTTTAAAGCAAGCAGAAGTTAGAAGCTTTATATATTTATGTAAAAGGTGCAGACAATTAGTCAAGATTCACATAATGATTTACAACCTTGTTTTGAATGGTACATTCTCTTTCCTGCCACTCTGTCCTTCTCTCTTTTCCCAATCTCATTGCATGTGTATTAAATTGTTACAATTTTAATTGTGATCGCAACACTGAAAGAACTTTGACAATTGGTCAACATTTGCCAAAGTTATGAGCTTGCTTTTCACTTGCAAGAAATTCCCCCCATGGTAAACAGTTTCAGAAACAGGAGTTGACTTGTCAAGGCTGTCGTGTTCTGACAATTCTATATGATTTATTATAGCGCTGGGCGATATGGCTGAAAACTGTATCACGATATCAGTGTTTCATATCAGTCGATATCGATAATTATTGATATTTTTTATGACCCATTTAAAATAAGGACCAGAAGAAAAATATATTACATTCTCACAATTTGTTGTTGTGTTTAGTAATTTGTTGGTGTGGTTTGCACTTCAGGGCCACCGTAGTTAGCGTATCACTCCCTACGTTGCTAGGTTACCAGAGAGCGAGTGCCTTTGTTAATGCAACCAAACTAGCTTCACAACCTCTGTTTTCTTCCGACGAAGAATAAAAAATATCGAACGTTTTATCGAACACATTTTTATTGATATCGATCACGTGTCTATCGCGATACATATAGTTATCGTTTTATCACCCAGCGCTAATTTATTATTACTATATAAACATGTCATGCTACGTTTTTGCTGCTAGTTTGTTGTGGAAAAAGTAACTGCAACCCAAAAACCAGGCAGACACCAAGGACCCTTTAGATAAAAGGAAGGTTTATTTGGCTCTTGGAAGAGGGCTCTGTCCCATGCAGACAGTCGTTCTACAAAGGAGAGCCCTGAATGACACCATACGTGGCCCTTGCACTTGCAAGGAGAGAAGTGAGACAGTGGAAGGTCTTGCTTTGCCGATGTCTATGGAAACATTCGCTTAATCTTTTCTGCTCTGAGCAATGACTCTGACATACTTGTGCACAGACACCAGAGAAAGAGAAACACAGAGTTTGCAATTTTCTGGTTCAATAGTAAGACTAAAACTATAGTGAAATAAATGTATTAGCATACTTATTTGTTTTTGATTTTCTGATAAAGGACAACTCACCTGGATTAGAAAGTCATTTAAATTCCATGTATTTGTTTTCACCTGCAGTATCACCCCAAAATGTTCTAGAATGAGTAATTCTTTCCAAATTAAGATTTTGTCTTTATCTAATTTTCTTTATCTAAAGTTGCTTAACTCACTCCGTCAACTTTTTAGGATGTCACATGTTCTTGGTTTTAAACCAGCAAAGTTTAGTTTATTTAAATGAGCTCTCCTTGGTCATTTCTGTATGTATTTTCTGCCAAAATAAACTTCTTTATTTTGCAATATGGGTCATAGAAAAGCTTGCATTATCAATTCATATGGCATTCTTTGTAGACTAGACTACTTAATGTTTTAAAGTCATTGCACAATACTGTATGTAGCATATTGGGCTGTTTTTAAATAATTACGCAAGAGATGATTAATAATCTTATGAAACTCGTAGAACACGTTTCTCATGTCTGAAAGACAAAGGCTCCTGACAGCATGGTGTCATCTGTCTAATTGTCTAAATTGATCTGAGCCATCTGGTGTGTTCTGAGAACTGTGTGGCTGTAATTCCTGCGCTGCTGCATATTTGGCCAATTTGGATAAAGTTATTTGGAGACTCATTAATAACTGCATTGCAACTCCAAATAAGTACTCATCATGGGTAATTGTTTGTTTTGGTAATGAAACACAGTTTTCAATGTTAGCATGTAACAAATACTAAATGTTCAGGATACAGTATTTTATAGGTCACAACACTGTTCAAATTTGGAAGTAGTTACTTGTTGATCAAACACAACTGCCAAATCAGACTACTGTGATTAATGTCTGAGTTGGAAGCATTATACCGTATATAAGGTATTTATTTAAAAGGTGCAAACCATTTATTTGTCAAGATCGCATAATGATTTGCAGCCTTGTTTTGAATGGTACAATACCCAGTTCATTTGACACCTATTTAAAAAGGTGTGTAAGTAGAAGGAACCTGTTGAACAACTTTGCCTGAGAACAGTAATGCTTCAGTTCAAATAATTTTAAAACCTAGAGCTGGGCAATTAATCAGAACTCACACTAACATCTGCTTGGGCCTGTGTAAAAAAGCCTATTATCTTTTAGTACGAAAGAATAGGATGCTTGTCGTTGTTTTTGAATTTCAGTTAATATATTATTTAATCGGGCGGGATGGTGGCGCTGTGGTTAGCGCTGCCACCTCACAACAAGAAGGCCCTGGGTTCGATCCTGCTGTCGGTTGTAGGGTATATCTGTGTGGAGTTTGAATGCTCACCCCATGTTTGCGTGGGCTTTCTCCGGATGCACCGGTTTCCTCCCACAGATCAAAACACTATATGTTAATTGGTGACTCTAACTTGGCCCTGTAAGGTGGGAGTGTTATTGTGTGTGCCCTTCTGTGTGTTGGTGCTTGCCCTTGCGTCCATAGTTCCCAGGATTGACTCCGGTCCTCACAACCCCGATAGGGATTACGTTTTTTGGATATTGAATGAATGAATTATTTTTTTATTCATTTAATTATTTTTGCCAGTGTGTCTTTATGTGCTGTGTCCTTAAAAACATACAACCAAGTGTGTTGTCATGTGACCCCGCCCCACCCTGTACAGCCCAGTCTGCCACTACATCTTTGTGTTTATCTCCTTAAAATATTTTAAAGCCACAAATATAAAATGAAAAAGTAAGAGATTCACTCGTTTATTAGAATAAAATGTCCCAGCTTTAATAGTTGAACATATCTACAGTAAAAACCTACTTAGTTTACTATGAGGATAAAAAAAACAAATAAACACAACATAATTGTTCATTAATTGTAATTGAGGTAAAATGTTCAATTAATCGTGAAATTGATTTGAGATCATATCGCCCAGCCCTGTTAGCTGTTAACTCCTTTAACCAGGGGTGCGTTTTCCAAAAGCATAGTTGCTAACATAATAATGTAGTAACGTAGCAACTAACATAGTGTACATCAGCAACTAACATAGTGTACATTAGTAACTAACATTAGCAACTAACATAGTGTACATTAGCAACTAACATAGTGTACATTAGCAACTAACATAGTGTACATTAGTAACTAACATAGTGTACATTAGCAACTAACATAATGTACATTAGTAACTAACATTAACTAACATAGTGTACATTAGCAACTAACATTAGCAACTAACATAGTGTACATTAGCAACTAACATAGTGTACATTAGCAACTAACATTAGCAACTAACATAGTGTACATTAGCAACTATCATAGTGTTGCTAACATAGCAACTATGCTTCTGGGAAGCGCACCCCAGAACAGTTTTGCCCTCCAGGGATATATAAATGAATTCTACATTTGTGCCAGTTTCTTCTGTTGAAACATTGCTAAACAAATGACAGGTTTGTAGATGAATATTTCACACACAGTCCAATCCTTTAATATCTAACTAGGCAGCTTTCTAGTTCACAGACTCATTGACTGCACCTCAAGTTAAACTTTTTTTTCCCGATGCCTGATGCTTCTCGTACCTTTATGTTGTCCGGTTGAGTAGGGGTAATTTGCTGTTTTATAGCGCTGTGACAGACACAATTGATGACTAGTTTTTAGTGTTCTGGTAAAAAACTGAGAAACACATATTCTTGGCAGCCTCAGCTGTATGGTGTGAATAAATAACAACACTTGCAACACATCCTTTGGTTTGAAAATAGCTTTACAGTGAAGCCTCCATGTCTAGAGGCAGATTTGCTGTTGAAACTTAGTATTTATCTCAGGAGAGATGTTAACAGACAATTCAACAGAGAGGAGACGATTCATTTCAGTCAGCAGTAGGGATGAAACGATACACCAATCTACATTGATAAATTGACTCAGGGATCAATGAGCGTCGATCTAAAATGAAAATGTCAGTCAGACATCATACATATTATAACATCACTTTATATTGTAACAGTTAGAGAGTTCGCCCCATGATCAGGTCACCGGTTCAAGCCTGGGACCGGTAAAGGTACCACTGAGCTACTCATGAGCAAGGTACCGTCCACAAGAACTTACCCCCGGGCAGTGCCAATGTCAGCTGTGACTTCTGCATTTGACCCATCCGTGAAGGACAGCTAACATGGGCAGCCTTGCTCATGAGTACCTCAGTGGTACCTTTACCGGTCCTTGGATTCGAACGGGCGAACGCCCTAACTTTTACGCTATCAACTACCCCAAGAATAAGTGCTTTAATGGATTCACCATAAAATACAAGTGTTTTAATGTGCTCTTTTTAAGCCATGTTTGGTGAACAAGTAAACCACAGCGAGAACAAGCATTTAAGCATCTTCACAAATTTTTGCAAAAAATACATGTCTATAATGGTGCTTTAAAAAATACTTTCTTAGGTGTTATCTCCAATTTGTTCTTAATAAAGACATTTAAATAGTATAATATTATACAACTGTGGAATTGAAGAAAAAAACAGTAAGAAAAAAAAATGCCTGAGAGAGATGCTGTGTTCTAACCTAGGAACAAATGTTAATTAGGAAAACATTGGTGGATATCGGAATCTTTGTGAAATGGGTTTTGAAAACAAATGATTTCTTTAGAACAGTTTGTGAATTAGACACATTGTTTATTTCATGGCTTTTGATATACTGCCCAGGAATACTCTTACCCAGGAAATGAGTCAGATGAATGCAAAGATTTAGACTGTGTGAATTTTTGGACTATTGGTTAATACGTACACACTTCAGTCATCAGTAACCATCTTAAAAAGTAATGCACATGCATCCGGTTTGTTGCATTGTTTGTTGCTGGAGTCATGAGTCCACATCTGCCTTTCCCCCCACCAGGTGGTTTTTAGTATAGTTCTTCATGTTACCTGTGGTGGTGGTCCATGGGGGTGCCGGTCATGTCCCTAAAGACCGAGCCGAGATCTCCTGCGCTGGGGTTCGAGAGGCAGCGAGAGCCGCTTACCAAGTTCTACGCTCTGGAGGCAGTGCCATGGACGCTGTGGTGGAAGCAGTCATAATTCTGGAGAACAATCCAGCCTATAACGCAGGTAGCGTAATGTTACACACAGTTTAAAATGTTGTCCTTAGGGCAATTCATTAATTAATTGAACATCTAATTTTGAATATGATTATATTTCTTCTTTTTCAATTGGTCAGTATTTTTTTCCATTTTATAATCTTGGAGAATAATCAATAGGGAAAATAAATATAGAAAAATGTATTATTTGTTTTCAAATCATTTTATTCTATTCCAGATAGATACCAAATGGATAAAGAAGTGTTTCCGTCTGGCACTAACCTTATTTTTCTTCACAGCACTCTGCATAATAACAACTCTGCAAGCCAATAAAACAGTGAGTGTGGTCTTGAGGAGTGTTCACTGTGGTTTGCTGAGTTTAACATATGATGTGATCAGTTTGGATAACTGCTTCTAGTGAAGTGATTTCCTCATTATAGATATGTGCGAGAGAAATATTGAATAAACATGTTTAATGTTGCTTAGGCTTTGCATGTTCCACTTGTTTGTCATGTGATGTAACACGTGCATTGGTCCGGTCTCCTTATTGACTCGCTCTCGGCCCGCCCTGGTCTCGGTCTCATCTCAGTCTCGACACACTCTGGTCTCGGTCTCGCCTCTGCACTCTACCCTCAGTTAACAGCGTCTCTTAGGAGTTTACTGAGACGATGACAGAGCTGGTCGATACGACCTCAGATCAATATGACGATTAATTGAACATTTTATCACGATTATGATCGATAAAGATTTTTTTTTTTTTTTTTTTTTTATATGGATGGGGAATAGTGACAACAAACAGGGTCGTTTGTTTTTAAGGGGAAAGTACATGAACACCAGTGTGTGTTCATGTACTTTCCCCTTAAAAACAAACGACCCTGTTTGTTGTCACTATTCCCCGTAAAGTTGGTTTTAATTAATTACCCAGCCCTAGTTGTCCTGTCCATGCACCAATCATGTTGTATGTGCGTTTCTCAGGTTGCGGCTCGGTGTTGAACGTAAAAGGAGAAGTGGAGATGGACGCCTTGGTGATGGATGGACGGACGCTGGCCAGCGGAGCCGTGTCTGCTGTGAGGAGAATCGCTAACCCAGTGCAGCTGGCCAGACTGGTCATGGAGAAGGTGCACTTACAGGAGTTTCAGTACATTCATACTTATACATCCTGAAATCCATTACTTTTACCTGATTAACACTGCAAAGAGCCTGCAGTAAGTGTTGATATGGTTCTAGCATTATCCAAATTGGAAATTGGACATATTTAAAGGGAATGCAAGCTTACAGTAAGTCACAGTGTTTACCTGAATAGATACACACTAGATCAGCCTTTCTCTAGTTTCCTGACGCACAGCACAGCTGATGCTACTGATCAGCTAATTAGCAACGTAGGATCGGCGTGTGGGGGTGCAGGAGGTACCAGCTCTGTGCAGAGCAGTGGTCCGCGAGGACTGGGATTGAGAAATGGTGCACTAGATGAACAGAACGAGAAAGAGTTCATGACATTAACATGAGTGTCATTATTAAAGGATTCATGCAGTGTATTGAAATAAATATCCAGCTTCAACTGTACTTTCAACCAGGATTTGCATCTGATGGTTTGCCTTATAATTTAGTGTTTGATGAGTCATATCTGTTTACCTTCTCAGAGGCGTCGCCAGCCGATTTGCCAGGGCTTCAGCCCAGGGTATTTTAAGTCTAGCTCGGGTAGCCAAAATAATTGTACAGTTGTTTAGCTTATTTATTTCATTAATATGCATGCATCTAGAGATTAAATGAAATTGTAATCAGTCTACTATGGTCTGTAGTTTACTATAACACCTTTTATATACTGTATACAAATTGAAAAAAATCCTCTGCTCCTCTTTAAATTTACATCCGGTCCAGGCTAAGCCCAGGGTGTTCTTAAAGGCTGGAAACGCACCTGTACATTGTTATTTGTTTTACAGACAAGCCACTTGTGTCTGACTGCTGAAGGAGCCTCAAAGTTTGCCAGGGACATGGGCATCGCCGAAGTGCCAGAGGAGTCTCTGATCACAGATTACTCAAGAATGCGCTGGAGGAAAAACTTGCAGCCAGATGCCAATCCTGTCGAGTGTCAGATGTGAGAGCTCGTTTCAACACGCACATCGCACATACGAGAGCTCTACCAAGTTTTAATCAAGACTTTTTGAAGGCCAGTGCTAATTTTTAGTACGTCACGTGTGAAAAACAGTGGGCCTCATTCACCAATATTTATGTTTTTCTCTTAGATTTGTTCTTAAGAAAGTTAAGACATTTAAATAGTATAATATTAATATAAACCGAAGAAAACCCAATAAGCTAATGTTTTGCACAAACACGAACTGTGCTTAAGAGTTCTCTTCTGTTCTTACCTGTTAACAAATCTTAAGTAAGAAAACCTTGGTTAACGTCTGAGTCTTTGTACTGCGTTAGTGGACTTTAAGAGCAAAAATAATAAGGGTTTATTTGTCAGTCTGAACACAGCACACAGTGCAACACAACCAAATGTGACATCTGACCATGACCCGTCCAAGAAGCAGCAGTGAGCAGCCGACGGGCAATGCTCTAGAAGTAGTGCTCGGGGACGGTCCCTTGCTCATGATTACCTCAGTGGTACCTTTACCATCCGGGATTCGTACCGGTGCCCTGATCATGGGGCGAATTCCCTAATAGTTACGCTATCAACTCCCCCAAAGTTCTTCTTTGGGCCTCATTCATGATTTGTGACAATTATACAAGGATTTGTCATGTGTAGATATTCGAATCCTTATAAAGATAACGTTAGTCCAAAAATAAATGTTTTATTTCAGTTAATTACTTTGAACAAAAATGTTTTGAGTTGCACTGTGGCCCTCTGGTGGACAAATAATGCAATAACAACACTCTCATAACACTGTTGAAGGATCTGTTAGATCTCTCCACTTCTTTTTTTAATTGTAATTTACCAGTTTACCAATTTACCAGTGATAAGCACTTATTTTTTTCACTAACTTAGTCCATGGATGCTTGAATATACTATAAGTCTGTTCATATTTAATATAAATCATAGTGCAATTGGTCATTTGTAGAAACTGAATGACTTGACTTTAGAGTAAATTTAACACTGGAAATCATTTTTCAGGGGAAAGATGGGCACGGTTGGCGCAGTAGCTGTGGATGTGCATGGCAACGTGGCCTGTGCCACCTCCACAGGGGGCATGTTGAACAAGATGGAGGGACGAGTGGGAGACACACCGTGTGTTGGTGAGTGGCATTACAGCAGAAGAATTTTGCACCGTTCTGCTGTACCATAGGCATGGGCAGCAGCCGGGAGCAGCGCTTGCTTATGAGTACCTCGGTGGTACCTTTACCGGTCATGGGATTGGAACCAGCGACCATCCAGTCACAGGGCGAGCGTCTTAACCGTTACACCACCAACTGCACAAATGTATACGTTATGCTACCAATTGCATATTGTCATGACTATATAGTACTTAGTGTGTATTGTATATTGATCTGTTTATAGTAGGACTGGGCGATATCACCTCAAATCAATATCTTGATTAATTGAACATTTTACCTTGAATACGATTAATGAGCCGTTATAATTTTTGGATGATTTTTTTGTTCTTTTTTTTTTGCCTCATTGTTCATTGACAGTGTTTGTACAGTAAATATCCTTAAAGCTGGAACATTATTTTTCAATAAAATAGTAAGTGTCTTTGCTTTATTAAGTATTAACAGAAATTTAAAGTAATCAAAATTAACATCATAGACAAGATTACGTTGTTTCGATTAATTTTTAATTAATTGCCCAACCCTATCTCATAGAATTTATCGTCTCTGTTTTATATCTATATTAGAACTGGGAAGATACTACCAAGCAGCAGTACATTTGTTTCTTCAGATTCCAATTCTGAAAAATAACTTTTTCATTGCAGTTGCACTACTGCCTCCCTGCAGTGAAATAAGAAGTAGCAGCAGTAATACTCATTGCTCTTTTGAGTTGGCTTTTTTCTTTTTGCTCAGGTGTTACCCGAGTATTTTCTCCCGAAGTGCCGTTGTTTACATACAGCAAGCAACTTGTCATTTGACCCTTTTTCTCCAAAATCGTACATTTTTCCACACTGCCGATTTATTCCCCAGGGGAGACACAATCTATTCACTAACTCCTTGTTGTTGATGCACCTCTCACATTTTACACACCTCTAACGACCAGAAGCAGCTTTGTTTTTGAACTGCTTGGCAGAGAAATCTGATTCTGTTCAGAGAAAAGCCGTCTGCAGTAGTTGCGATACGTGTTGATCTTTTACCTTTGGACACACAAGAATGTCTGTAATGTTCAGCTGTTGAGTAGCCCTGCAGAGTTAATACTTAACTTTACAGGATCAGTCCCCTAATGAACAAACATCATAAAGCACTCTGGTATTAGTCTCTTTTTGAGCTTAAACTTATTTAACTGCTGACGACATGCATTTTATTCTTTAGTTCACAAACTCCTTCATTTATATGAGAAAATTTAATGTGTTGTTTTCAGTGTGGCAAATTTCAACTGTGGGCAAATGTGTTACTTACTGCCATCTAGTGGCCAGAAAATGAAATTCAATTCATATTTTGTAAGATAATGTGAAAGCGAGTGATTATTTGTCAGTGAACGCACCACAACACAGCACACAGTGCACCACAACCAAATGTGACCTCTGCATTTAACCCATCCGTGAAGGAGCAGTGGGCAGCTAACAAGCGCCCGGGGAGCAGTGCTTGGGGACAGTACCTGCTCATGAGCACCTCAGTGGTAACTTTACCGGCCCTGGATTCGAACCTGCGACCTTCTGATCACGCGGCAAACACCCTTCCGTTACGCCACCAACTGCCACGTATGACCTAGACCTGCAGTACTCAACTTGCGGTCACTACCCAAATGTGGATTAAAGCAAGCTCGGAAAGCGCTCGGGTCCTCGGGTCGACCGTAGGGCCTTTCTGTGTGGAGTTTGCATGCTCTCCCCGTGTTCGGGTGGGTTTCCGCCAGGGGGCTCCGGTGTCCTCCCACAGTCCAAAGGCATGCAGTATAGGTTAATTGGCGTGGGGACCCCGTGGGGACCCCTAGGCTCAAGTCATATCTAGCCTGTGCGTTAATCCGCTCCTGATGACTGCACAGATATTTTGGTTTTTTTTATTAAATTGGTTTTGTTTTCCAGACCCTCCAGGATTTCGTGATGTTGCGATCGCAACTATTAGTGCAAATTCAGCAAATCCCTGCGAATGCATCGCGACCTTGCAATTTTGACCAATTACCGCAACTTTTCTGCCATTTTTGTGCCAATTATTGTCATTTCCCCCAAAGCCGCACGTCAGCAAACTCATTTCCTTGTTACGTCTGGAAGATGCAGGAGGAAACATTTGATAAAAATGCCTCAGATTTACCTTGAAAAATGACTAAATAGTTAAAGGTTAACATTAATAATAGTGGTTTTGTCAGTCAGTCAGTCATTATCTGAACCGCTTAATCCCCATCAGGGTCTCGGCCTATCCCAAAACTACCGGCGTGAGGCGGGGATCAACTGTAGGGCGCATAGTGGTTTTGTTCCCTTTAATTCCCTTTAATTAATTGTTAACGGTCAATAATGAAGGGGGAAAATCGCAACTTCTTTCTGCAACTTTGACTTGCTCCCGCAACTTTATTGCAACAAAACGCCTAAAAACACTGCAACTTTCAACACAATTTTTTTGAATCTTAAAGAAGGGCTGTGAAATCCTGTGGGGACTGGTTTTCTCTCGAATTCTCAAGTTTTTGATTTTTGTCAAGGTATGTGCGACTGTTTTGGCACAAATCAGACTCCATCCTGTCCCAGCTCAATGCGTCGTCTCCGATATGGACTCGCGCTGTTTAAAATCATTAGTGACCGCAGTTGTGTTTGTCCATAAAATATTACTGTTTCAATCTAGCTGTGAGGCTAAAGTGATTTTTCTATCTAGACTAAATTAGTTGAGGTGATGCAGCGTATGTCATCATGTGATGTTGATGTGATTTAAGTTATTTTTGATGTGTCAGGGTGTGGAGGTTACGCAGATAACCAGATTGGCGCTGTTTCACCCACCGGTCATGGAGAAGCCATTATGAAGGTCACTCTGCCCAGACTTATTCTCTTCCACATGGAGCAAGGTAGTGCATTTTTACTTCCCTAATAATACACACTATTGTTATGGTCGGTAAAAACAGCTTATAACAAAACAGCGTGCTGCTAATGAATATGTGTATTAAAGTTATATATATCTCGTTGTGCATCAGAACTATAATCCAGACAGATCAATTCTTTTATTCTCAATTTTTTTATAACTCATAATTCTGACTTTGCAATGAGAATATCAGAGGTTTATTTTTAATTTAACTTTAATTTTTGAAAGTTTGGGGTGTTTTTCAAGTGAATTTACTATTTTAATCTTGCAATTTTACACCCACTATATTATTTGGAGGTGTTATATAGTTGTTATATAATATAATTATGTTATATTATATAATTATGGTAGTCATTGGACTTACCAGTCAAAGATTTTGTGTGTGTGTGTGTGTGATGGTGAGGTTGCTTACGGTCAGCTGAGTGTGTGTTGATAGGGGAGGCTGCTTTGTGTGTATTTATATGAGAACAGCATTGTTAACGGTTGTGCAGGGAAGAGCCCAGAGGAGGCGAGCGAGGCGGCGCTGGCCTACATGAAGGAGCGTGTGGAGGGCCTGGCCGGGGTGGTAGTGGTCGACCCCAAAGGAGTTTGGACGGCTTGTTTCAACAGCCTGCAGATGGCCTGGGCAGCAGCACAGCACGAGCAGCTCCACCACGGCCTGTACCACGGGGAAAACTTCAGCGAACCCATATAGTTTGGCCTTTCAGAGTCATACATGTTGATAAACAGGGCTACGGATTCTTACTTCCATCTGGGCCCAGGTGCATTTTCCACTCCATCTCGCAGCTGCAATAAGTGCGCTGTGGAGCAATGAGATGCCACTTCTGCCGGTTCAACACCAATCAGGAACACCTGCTAGTTAAAAATACCAGACTTTTTAAAGAGAGAAAAATAACAGCATTTTTATGTGTCAATGTAGCGTTTTGTCACACTGCATTGGCACATTACGATACTCCTCAACACTGCTCATAAATTTCTTTACGCATATTTTTCTTGGGTAAGAGTAGGTCTGGGCAATATATAGAGTGCCATAATATGAACAATTTAATACATCTTTTAGTGCATCATTTGAATTTTTTGTATAAAATTTGAACACATTTTTGGATAGTTTAAAACAGCAGTGATTCAGGAGACAGTGATCAATTTGAGACATCATATGCAGAGTTTAAGTTTATTGTCATATCTGTTAAAATTACAATGGCATTCTTATGCCCTGGCTCTCTCTTCCTTACATAAAACAAAATAAGTTTAAATATATAGTATAAATACTCATAATTAATTCATATCAAATCTCATGCGGCTAATAAAATCTGACATTATTCCTGAGCTCAGTCAGACGTTGACATTAAATTCAATTATCTCTTTAAATAAGAATAGAGCTGCTCTTCAATATAAAGTGATGAGTAATGTGTATGATCGATGATTTCACTTTGGATTTACGTAAAATCAGATGTGTTAGAACTGAC
>JAVGVS010000217.1:212844-255344 GCA_032718565.1 Distichodus sexfasciatus | reverse complement strand
GCGGCAGAAAGTCCGCCATCACGAGAAATCTGGCTCAATACGGAAAGTCCGATTTAAGGAAGAATGCTTTGATGAGTGGAGGCCTTGATCTGGGCAGGAATCAAAGTGGCACACACGTGAAGGTGATGGTGGGTGTTTTTTTTTTCAATCTCACAAAGCGCCGGAGATCAGGAGCGCAGCCATCGGGACTCGTGAACTCACCGCTATTTATGAGCCTTCACATTTTCCCCCTTGCAGCTTTCTCTGATGTGGGATCTGATCCGTTTCATCTGCGCACCTGATATCCGGTAAAGTTAAGAGCGGTAGAAGTAGAATGGGACAAAGGCAGTAGAGAGGGGAGAGGAGGCTTGAGGGTGTTAGCCGTTGTATACCGTTAAATCTTTGACCTTTATTTGTGACTTTGCTGCTTGTTTGGCGTGGAGGACTTTCCTTGTTAACTTAGCATAGCTCATGTCCTTTTCCTGGAGACTGGAACAGAACAAATTAATGACCAGTTTTGGGGTTGTAGAGGACGCTAATATCCAGTCTTGCCATTTCTGGTATGGATGCTAGTAGGGCTGCAACAACTAATTGATTAAATAGATGAAAGTCGATTAAAACTGAAAAAGTTGGCAACTAATTTAATATTCGATTAGTTCTAGTCTATTAGTCTGTGTTAGTATACACAATAAGTACAGTGGCTACCCCCTAATGTGGGGGCAGTAAAGCACCATTAAGCTGGATGCTGACCGCCATAAAAGAAGAATCTACTAGCGTTCTACTCACAACACAGCAATTTACTTGATATTTTCAGTGATTATTTTGATGTATGTCCGCCACGTTATAATCAGTTATTAAAATAATCATTATTTGCAGCCCTAGATGCTAGACAAGTAATCTACTAGATCTTAATTGACCAGGATTGGGCAATTAATCGAAACTTAAACAAAACCAACATTCAGAACCATCTTTTACATGTTGATAATCAAGAAGGAAACAGAGGAGGAAGTGTGGTGAGAGCAGGACAGTTTTCTTCATTGTGTCCTTTATTAAAAGCTGTCCATCTCAACCAGTGCTGACCTTTAATGTCAACTAGGGCTGGGCAGTTTATCAAAAATAAATCAAAACTGACATTCAGAACCCCTAATCAACTTGATCTTGGCCCTGTAGATTATTATGATTTTTTACAATTCTGTAACATTTTTCCCTCAGTGTGTTTTCACGTGCTGTCACCTTAAAACCTCACTACCTCATGTGGTGTCCTTGGCTCCCGTAGTCACCCTGCATCTGTATCGCCTATGCACTCTTTACATATTTACAGTTCAAACCTTGTCAGTGAACTATAAGAGCAAAAAAACAAGGAAAATAAATCATGATATTGATTTGCCATCATATCGCCCAGCTCCTGTGTTAGATAAGCATGGGACTTGATGGGAGAAACTTGGAGTTTTGGAGGACATGGCGGGTCTCCGGACAGCAATCCCTCCTCTTTCCCCTCCCTCTCTCTCCCTCTCTCTCCTTCCTCCCCTCCCCCTCTGCCTTACTGTGTGCTATACGGTTGCCAAGTGCTAAGAATCTGTGGAATGCGGGATTGCAGTGTTCTGATAAAGTTTGCTTTGTTCCTGCCATGACCTGAACGCTGAGAGGGATATGGGACCCTGGGAGTTTTTCTGAAGCATACAACCATGAGTCTGAGTGTGTCTGAGTGTGTCTGCGTGTGTGTATGTGTGTATGTGTGTGTGTGTGTTTTCACTGTTAAATATACAGCCACAGCTCTTGTGTGCCCCCCTATGTTTGACTTGGAAGCAAGCAACACTCCTGATGAAGACTGTCACCACATATATTATACTGCATAATCCTGAATACAATGTGGGGAAATTGTACAGTGGTGCTGCGTTCAAAGGCCTCTTTATGGACTTAACAAGGTGTGCTCGTGGGACTAGTACCTTAATATAATTAAGAAAACTTGTGGGATAGACAATTAATCAAAACCCATATTTACAGCCTCTAATCGATATAATTTTGCCCTTGTCATTTATTTAAGTATTTTTGAACTTCTGTTAATACTTCCATTTAAACTTGTGTTGTTCAACCTGTCCAGTCTGCCACTACATCCATGTGTGTTTCCTTTATTTATTAAAAACTAAATAAATGTTCATTGTCATAAAATGCAAATGATCAGTTAAATGCTGATATTGATTTGAGGCCGTATCGCCCAGCCCTAAACCTCAGTCACGATGAAACCTCCTGATAGCAGGATATTTTGATTCATTGTTATGTCGTACATGACCAAAAAAAAGAATTGTTCTTTAACCATAATCGTGGTAAAATGTTTAATAAATCGTAACATTGATTTGAGGTCACAGTGCCCAGCTCTGTCATCGACTCAGTAAACTCGACCGTCTAATGATTCTCAACAGATGCTGTAGACTTTAGTCCATCAGCCAGATCTCAACAAACTGTTAACTGAGGAGTAAACTATTGACTGTTGTAGTTGTTTTATTATTCACTCTAGTTAGAAGGGGTGATAACGAGGTGTGGTTTAGAGGATGGTCAAGAAGAAGTGTGAAATAATAGTTGACTGACTTTGAAATCTAAATTGATACAAATAAATATTATTTTTGCTCAGTTGCTCTATGTTAGCTTCTTCTACTTCCCACTCCCACCCGTAGTTTAACAGCTCGGTCAAATATAATCACTAGAAACATCTACATTCAAACAACAGACATCATTTCTTCTTTTTAACGAATTTCACTTTTTTCCTGTTGAACTTTTTGCTTTTACAACAAACACCACAGTTTCTTCAGGAATTGCTCCTCTAGTTGGTTTAGGATTTTTAGGCGTAGGAAAAAATTGGCTGATAAAATTTGGAAATGGAATCCGAAATTTTATTATATTGATACAATGAAGAACGTTTGATGTCTGCTAATCGTTCAATTTGATTTGATTCAGGAGCCACTGATCGTGTAAGACCATATCACTTGCTGATTGCCACCATCACTTCCGTTCACATCAAATCACTAATAGCAACTAAAATATCATGACATTTTTACTCCTGAGATCGAGCGGCATTTCTCATTTGACAAAAATAGACCTCCTGTTCAATATGAAATGACATTGCAGTGTACATATTTCATGTTGGATCAATGCGTATGGAAGCTGTTGATGCTCATCATATGTAGACTGATGTATCGTCACACCCCTGATGCTGACTTATCTGTAAATATTTTCCTCCTCTACAGGAATTTGAGGTTTTCCCATAAGCGAAGCATTTCAGACAAAAAAAAACCAAGTGGGAGAACACGAGACACAACCTCGCACTGCCCCAAACACCGCCCCCCCTCCTCTCAAGTCACGTTACCATGTTAAAACCACACACAGTTCCCTGGCAGGCACGCAGAGCCCCAGCGAGGGAGCTAGGCCATAGTGGGACGAGGCCGGAGATGGTGTGTCTCCGCAGACACAAAGCCATGTTAGCATCGGGCGAATCGGACACGCGCGTGGTGCAAAGAGAGAAGACGATATACAGTATAAATGTACAGTATATAGACATAGTAGTGCATTTGATTTATAGGTGCCTTTCAAAAGCACTCAGGGCCAAGCACAAGGCTTATTAACAATTTTAACAAATACGAGTGAATTAAGACCATAAAACATCGGAAACATCACTGATAAAATAGTATATCCGTAAAAACAGGATCAAGTCTAATATGCAAATTTAAAAAGGTTTTAAGACATGATTTAAACGTTCCAAATATCATGAGGGAGAGGATTCACAGGTGAGAATATAGATATATAAATATATATATATACATATAACATTGTCCTGCGTATATATATATATATATATATATATATATATATATATATATATATATATATATATATATATATATATATATATATATATATGTGTGTGTGTGTGTGTGTGTGTGTGTGAGTTTGTAGTCTGTAAGGACTTTTTTTTTAATATATATATATATATATATATATATATATATATATATATATATTATATATATATATATATATATATATATACGTATGGACAATGTTATATGTATATAGTTCACCTGTGGAACTCTCTCCCTCATGATATTTGTATATTCTGTTTAAAACAATAAATGTTATGTGAATATATTGCATACATAATATTGCATACATTACAATATCATATACTGTGATATTTAATTTCTGTACAGGTTAAGCCTTGGCAGCATGAGGGTCATAACAGTCCCGTTTAGAGGGTAAACAAGGAGATGGGTACTTTGTGATTGTGACTCAGAATTGCAGGGAGTTGGCACAAAGCAGGTGTGTGTGTGTGTGTGTGTATGTGTGTGTGTGTGTGAGGTTTGTAGTCTGTAGGGACACTTTGCGTGTGAAGCTTCATCAGATTTGCCCTCTGTGGGAGTGTCATGCTAAAACAAACAACTCTCTCGCTCGTGTTTTGAGTGTAAATACAGTATTCCTGACGGAAAATCAGCATCGTGTCAAGCAGGTGGTTTAACCTTAACCAAAGGTCCAGAATGTCACACAGCCTCAACTCCAGGATCTCGTACAGCAAATAAATAAATCAATTAATCAATTAATTAATTAATGAATGTGAAATGTGATGTTAAAAGTATAGTTTAGTTTAGTGCTTCCACTATTTTCCCTGAGTTTCCCATTCAGCCATCTAAACAGTCTTGGGAAGACCTATTTGAACTCTCACCACATAAGAAAGCTCTTACTTCACAAATATATAACACTGTTCTTTCAATGGACAGTTACACAGACAATAAAACTATTTCTAATTGGGAACAGGAGCTGGGTCTGGAGTTTGGAGAAGGCTACTGGGATAGTGTAGTTATTGGAATTCGTACTTCATCATCTTGCGCAAGACTTTCTCCTATTCAGTTTAAAGTAGTACATAGGCTACATTGGTCAAAGTCCAAACTATCTAAAATCTATCCCAATGTTCCTGACCTATGTGGTAGATGTGACTCCTCTGCCTGCAATTTAAGTCACATGTTTTTTCTCTGCCCCAACATTCAGTTATACTGGATCTCTTATTTTGATGTTATTTCTCATCTTTTTGGAATCCGATTGGAGCCTTGCCCATTGATTGCTATATTTGGGGTTCCTGGGGATCCCATGAAGTCTCGTAATAGTATGCATCTGGATGCAATCGCTTTCACTTCACTGTTAGCACGACACAGGACAATATATTGTCCTGGAAGGCTCCACATGCCGCAGCCATAACCCTCTGGCTAAAAGATCTTATGTTCTGTTTAAACCTTGAAAAAATCAAGTTTAGATTGAGAGGGTGAGCTGATAGGTTTCTGAAGGTGTGGCAACCTTTTGTTTCTTATTTTAGATCCTTGAAAACAATTGCACCTGATTGATCCTTTTTTAAATTAATTAATTAATTTTATTTACTTGTTTTAATTTACTTTTTGTTTAATTAATTATTTATATATTATCTAATTCTTTTTTCTTTTTATCTTTTTGTGGGCCCGTGGGCGGGACATGGAGATTAGGCATTATAGGTTAACTGCTCGTGTGTGATGGTGTATACTAATATGTTTGTTATTACCTTTGGTATATTTATACATTTGAAGAGTTTTCTATGAATGTTGCTGTTATTGGAAAAAATGATAAATAAATGGCGGGGGAAAAAAGTATAGTAGTATAAAATTTTTCAGTTTTTAACAATGTAGTGTCATGATATTTGGAGCTAGAGAACATTTAGATTTTTGCTTAAGTTGCACTGAATGTATATAGCTTGTGAACCAGAATTATTATGTGTTGCGTCATATTGTTCTTCTTTTTTGCACTCTACTCCTCCTACAGTTTTTCCGCTCGAAACGTGCAAAAACTGTGCGGGCTGTAGCGGTGTATGTTGCTTTCATTCACGTTGTCGATACTTATACTCATTCACGAGTTCTATCCTTTTTCCCCCCTTAAAAATGCGTTATTCGTGTCATTATTTCGTTTTCACCCATGTCCGGCGCTGCCACTCCTCATACAAATTTTGAGCTAGAAACACTATTCCAATGTGCGGGCTATAGCAGTGTAGTGTGCTTTCATACATGTTTTTGCTACAGGCATCTGTTCACGAGTTATATCCATTTTTCCTTTTTACGTTATTTGTGAGAAATCTCTTAACGCCCAGTGACTAAATGTTGCTGAGTGCATTATGAACGTTCCCATTTGCATCATAAACAGGATTCGTTATGTGATTGCGTCATTATGTGATAACTCTAACCCTAATTCTCTTGCTGCAAAAAAGCAATCACATTTGCATTTTCTTGTGAAAATGCCTCTAGTTAATATAATGAAAACAGATATACATAATCTGATTTTTAAGAGACGTACTAGTGTAAGAACAGTATAAATGGCTGACTTCTTTTTGGAAAGTTGAAAGTTGATGCATATTATATATCAACGTTTGGTCCTAGAATATTGGACCAAATATCTCTGAGCCTATATTGGACCGATGTCTCTGACTGATATCGCCCAGCCCTAGCTAAGAGTGTAGCCTGCACTACAGGAGACGGTGAGCTGCTGGCAGTAGAGGCTACTGTAAACATCCTTGACTGGAAGCTGGTGCTTAAGATGGAGCTTTCAGTCGGATGTTTGCAGCAGCCAACTGCCGTTACCTCTGCTCACAACTGACCAAAGAAAAAACCCTTAAGCAGTTTAAGTGAATTTTAAAGTGATTATTTGTCATTGTGAACTCACAGTGCACCACAACCAAATGTGGCCTCTGCATTTGACCCATCCGTGAAGGAGCAGTGGGCAGCTGATGATCAGTGCTCAGCAAGCAGTGCTTGGAGACGGTACCTTGCTCATGAGTACCTCAGTGGTACCTTTACCGGTTCATGACTTGACTCTCAAACCATTACGCTAGCCACTGCCCCAGTTATTTAGGACGTTAGGCAATTGGGGTTAATTAGACCTTTTTTGTTTGAAGTTTTAACGCTAATATGACTAACGGATTGGGTTTGAAGTGTGAATAGTTTGGGATAGCAAGCAGGATTTTGGAAAGAGCTAAGGAGCAGCCAGACTTTAGATTGCACTATGAGTTAAGAGAACTTTTCAGTTGAAAATACCCATCGTTTTATAGGGAGAAAAATATTGGTTTTTGGAATGTTGTGTAGTTAAAATAGTTAAGGTAATAGTGTTCTTAATTGTAGTTGTCTACTCATCAGCACACATTAGGGCTGGGTGATATGACATCAAATCAGTATCACAATTAATCTTATATTTTGCCAAATTTATGATTAATGAACAATGAATTCATTTATTTTTTTTGTCCTCATAGATCACTGATAAGATTTTCACTGTAAATATGCTCAACTGATAAAGCCGGGATGTTGTTTCTAATGAAAGAGTGCATGCATTCAGTTAATCCAAAGTAAACAGATATTTAGAACCTCTCGTCTTGTAGGTAAAATATAGAGAAATAAAGAGAGAGCTGGCAAAAGACAGGAAGCATAGGAGAAAGGGCAAAAAGGTGAAAGCGAGCCACTGCATCGGGGCAAGAGTCGACTCCGGAGCTGACCCAACGCTGACCTCCGGGGGAGCCGAACCTTCCTTTTTTGTCAGATTAACACCTCTGAACATGTACATTCCAGCCTGACCCCTGTGGAGAGCTAAGAGCCAGATTAGTGCTGCTGCCTCTGTGTTCTCTTGCCCCTTCTCACTCTCAACCTCGTGAGAGCTCAGCCTGCAGTTTTTGCTCATTTCAGTAACTTTGTGTAGGAATAACACGGATACATGAGACATGTGGCTGCAATCTAGAGCACGTAGTTTATATGCAGTAAAGTATTCCTAGTGTATCTGACTGTATTCCAGAGATCAGCTCATTTCTTTCTGTCCTAATGCATGTATCTTCATTATAATAAGCTATAAAGTGTCCCGGCTTGATGACATTATAAACCACTGTGACAGGAATTGTACCATAAACATGTGTAAAAATCTTCACTTAAAAACGAAATCTTTTGTGACATTAGAAAGTAAAAGATCAATAGACTTCTCTATTCTTCTCGTTTGTACTCCATTCTTCTCTTCTCTAATCTGCTCTTCTCTCTTCGTCTCTTTTCTTCTCCTCTCTTCTCTAATCTTCTCTTTTCTTGTTTATTCAATTCTTCGTTATTCTAATCCACTCTTTCTTCTCTTCTCTACACTTCTCCTCTCTTTTCTAATCCTCTCTTCTCTGCTTTTCTTCTCTATTCTTTATTCTTCTCCTCTCTTCTCTACGCTTCTCCTCTCTCCTCTAATCTACTCTTCTCTTCTTTATTCGTCTCATCTCTTCTGTTTTCTACTCCTCTTTTTTCTTCTTTATTCCATTCTTCACTTCTCTAATCCTCTCTATTCTTCTCTTCTCTACACTTCTAGTATCTTCTTCATTCTTCTCTTCTCCTCTCTATTAGTTTTTTCTGTTGTACTTCTGTTCTCTTCTTTATTCTTCTCTAATCCACTGTATTCTTGTCTTGTCTTTTCTTCTCTAATCTGCTGTATTCTTCTCCTCTCTTTGCTGCTCTGCTCATCTACACTTCTCTTCTTTTCTCTACTGTACTCTTCTGTTCCCTACGCTACTCCTCTCTTCTCCTCCCACCTCCTGCGTAAAAATCTCCCACAGGGACTGCAACGACCAGGCTCTCAGAAACTCGATCCTCTGGATCAGGACTGGGGGGAACTGGCCAGCCTTGTTCGCAGAGAAAAGGATTACGCAGGGAGTCATGTTTCAGCTTCTTTTCACACTGTTCTGGCATTTTTAGAGGAGGCGGGTTCATTGAACAAGTTCGAATTTAATTAGCAAGCTTTTACGTAAGTCAGAGAGAAACTTTTGTACGTAGGGAAATGCGCAGTTTGTACTGAAAGGAGTCAAAATCACAGAGAAAAAAGTTACACAGGATTGTTTTAACTTCAGCAAAAATGAATAAAGATTGACTTTCCAAACGTCTAACTGACGTAAGGCTGAGGAAGATATTGAGGGCCATGATGTGAATGATATTTGTAATGCATTGTTTGCAAATAAAACACATATTATTTAATGAAATACAGGTAGAAGTAGTTCATTTCTGCAAATTCGGCCAGATCCAGAAATATACACATTAAATGTTTCTTCTACACAAAGTTGTTTCTGTGCAGTTAGATTCAAATAATCTAATATAAGAAAATTATGTAGTAAATATTTTACTCAGTGATGTAAATTTATTAAACATACAATTATTATATTACTGCATTAGCAGAAAACAACCTAAAAACCCAAGTTTGCTAAGGGTTTATAGCCTTTCTTTAAAAAGTATAGTATTTTACACTGTAGTAAAAATATAGTAATATACTGTAAGGAGATGACTGTAGATATGCAGTAATTGTAGTGTTATTAATTTAAGGCACACTCAGTTTCAGCACTCTGGACAGCTCTCTGAATTTTGGACTCTCCTTTTAGTCCCATGGGGTTGAGCATCAGTCTACTGGGATGTCATGTGATTGTTATTCTTCTTTCCCTCACTCACTTTTTGGGAAGGGAAATCTTATTTTAGTGCTTTATAAACTCCTCGTATGCCTCTCCAACTCGGCCATCAAGCCCTGGTTCTGCCTAGTGCCAAAAAAAGAAAGATAAGGAAAGTTCCACCAGCAGAAGTGATGCGATCTCTGAGGTAGAGTTCAACAAAAATTAATCTGCTGATAAGCAGAGCTCTACCACTTAATATGCCTTAATTGAATTCGTCTTTATCTCATATTTGCTATGGAAATGCCGGGCACAGTGTCAAGGAGTTAAACGGAGCGTTGGAAGTCATTAATCATTAGTAAAAGCTGGACCGATAAGTGCCCCGTAACGCGGGTTGAGGAGGTTATGTATTCACCTATTAAATTAATGTATTGCTGAAGATTTGCCAGAGCGTCACTACCTTCACCATGTACTTCATATCTTATCTCTCGCCAGAGGTCGGACAGATATCGAGGCCATAAATAAAGTATGGAACGCACACAGTGTCATCCATTGCTCTTATGCTCAGCGGACCTCATTCCCCAACCGTCCTTAAGAAGAAATGTGTTCTGGTATTTTAGATTTCTTTTTAGTTAAGAACAAAATCTATGAAGGCTGAAGAGCACTCTTGCGCTATTGTGTTTTGCATGCGAGTGGCCGATTATTTTGTCATTGTGAACAGACCACAACACCGTACACGAAATGTGACCTCTGCATTTGACCCATCCGTGAAGGAGCAGTGGGCAGATTCTGGCATGTGAGTTCCTTAGTGGTATTTTACCGGTGCTCGATTTGAACCAGCGACCTTTAAGAACACGTTGTGAATGTGACTTTTCTTAGGAACGTGCTTATGAACAAATTTAAAACTGGAGAACAACATCAAAGTGACTTTGATTTCCTTTCTATTATTATAATTCACATAGTTTCACAGCGGCTAGGGAGTTAGTCCCGTTGTCAGAAGGTCACCGGTTCAAGTCCCGGACCGTTAAAGGCACCATTGAGGTACTCTGCTTTTTCGCAGATCTGTCAAATGCAGAGGTCAATTTTTGTTGTAGAGCGCTGTGTACACAGTGCTGTGGTGTGTTCACAGTGATAAATAATCACTCATTTAAATTCCTGTTAAAGTCACTTAAACTAATCTGTCCGATTTCCTCATAAGAATCATTTTAGACTAAAGCACTTACAGGAAATGTGCATAAAGAATGTAAAAAAAAGCTCCCATTCAGGCAAGTTCACAGAGTCTGGGAGGGGCCACATCCTGGAGGGACAAAACAGGGGGGTGTTTCTGGACAGATGCCAAGAGAGCCGTTTTGACCAATTGAATCCTGTATTTCTTTGTGAGCGTTAGAAAGCCCTCTCCTCCCCCCTCGTCCCTTAGGGCCTTTAGAGCGGCTACAGTGTGCTTCCTCCTTTATTTACCCAAACACACTTCTTTAAATACGCTGTGTGACCCTGCCGTTCCCACCAGAACTCAGCAGTGGGCAGCACCGGGCAGAGACACATTTCTATAAATAGAAGGCGCTGATTATCTTCGAGACTAATGGTGGTTCCTGAAGAGGCGGGAAATGACGCACTTGCACCCACTTCACTTCCACTTCCTGTCTGATTTCAAGATTTGTTGATGTTGTACTTTGAGCTTTTGGATAAGGTGTGACACATTTAGTAGTTGTAGACATAAATCAGATATTTTACCTCATGAGCAAGGTACCGTCCCCAAGCACTGCTCCCCGGGCGCTGCTCTTGTCAGCTGCCCACTGCTCCTTCACGGATGGGTTAAATGCAGAGGTCACATTTGGTTGTGGTGCACTGTGTGCTGTGGTGTGTTCACAATGACAAATAATCACCCACTTTCACTTTCACCCCCCAAAAAACAGTGCTTGACTCTTTCTTTTTTAATTTACTCCAATTTACTTTACTTTCTTTTTTTAGCTTAAAAACTTCTAAATTCTTAAATTTGACACATTTGGAATGCTAGTTCTTTAAAAATACTTTTGGTAAGAATTGTAGCTCCTAAAACAACAGTTCTAAAAACAAACACAGAGGAGTTTTGTGACTTTAGTCATTTAATTTCGTTCAACAAAACTCCCCTGTGTTTGTTTTTAGTTCTACAAGTAAAAATAATACTTAGAAGGAATTCCAAAAGAAAGACCCAGGCGCTGTGTATTTTTGGCAGCTCTTTTGGCAGCACCCAGGACTGTACCTTGCTTGTGAGTACCTCAGTAGTGCCTCTACTGGTCGGGGACTTGAACCAGCGACCTTCTGCTAACGGGGTCTACTCTCTAAACGCTACGCTCTCATTCACATGTACCACAACTCCACACAACTAGCTGATATTATACAGTGTTTCGCCTCCGACGAGCAGGTGTGCCGATATTACCAGCTGATGTTTGAGCCAATTCCAGATTAAATAGTTTTGTTCTAAATCCTCAAATATCAAAATCAACATTGGTAATGAAATTGATGTACTGGTCAGGCTCTTAAATGGTATTGTTACATTGTGCATCAGGTGTTGTGTGTAAAAGTGTGTTCACGTGCGTTTTAAACAGCTGTCAGGTGAAGTAGGGCTGGGCAATATCACCTCAAATTAATATCACGATTATTCATTCATTCCTTATCTGAACCGCTTAATCCCAACTGGGGTCGCAGTGAACTACGGGCGTGAGCCGGGGATCAACCCTTGGCAGGCGCCAACACACCGCAGGAACACACACAATCACGCCCACATTCACACCTTACGGGGCAAATTTAGATTCGCCAATTAACCTACACTACGTGCTTTTGAACTGTGGGAGGAAACCGGAGCACCCGGAGTAAACCCACGCCAACACGGGGAGAGCATGCAGACTCCGCACAGAAAGGCCCTGCGGCCGACCCACGGGTCAAACCCAGGACCTTCTCGCTGTGAGGCGGCAGCGCGAACCACTGCTCGATTAATTCAACATTTTACCTCGATGAGATTAACAAACGTTTTGTTTTTGTGGGTAGTTTTTTCCCCTCGTAGTTCACTGACAATTAAAGCTGTAAACTATTACAGTTGGAATATTTTTTTCTCGTGAAAAAGTAAATATATTTGTGATCTTAAAATAATATAAAGAAACACACCAAATGGTCTGGTGGATAATACAAAATAATAAATAACTGACATGGACAAGATTTAGTCGATGAGAGGTTTTGAAGGTCGGTTTTGATTCATTTCGATGAATTGGCCAGCCCTAGCTGTAAGCACACATTTTTTAGTCTGGGTGAGGAGCCGGTGAGCTTCAGGGAGTGTAAACATCCTACACTCTCAGCTGGAGTTCAGACGGTGGCCGGGAGTGGGGTGTTTGCGCTCTCTGGCTCAACAAAAACGTGGCTTTGGAACCTGGGAGGAGCAGCATGGAAGAACGAAACAACAGCTGTCCGTTACAGCCTCAAGTCAATATCACGATTAATAGAGTATTTGACCTCGATCAGGGTTAATGAACGATGAAAGGGTGCATATCTTTAAAATATTGGAAGATAATTGAAGGAAACACACACAGATGTTGACACATGGAACTATTGGCCTCTTTCACCGACCATTCTTATGAAGAGATTTTTTTTACATTTCCACTTGTGCAGTTTACACCAAGATTCTGACATTCACCAATGTTTTCTTGTTTGAGATTTATTTTTAAATAAGAACGGAATCTAGGATTGGCAATTTTAAGGAACTTTTAAGCATTTTACTAACATTAACTTACTGGGTTTTATTCGATTCTACAGTTGTATTATAATATACTATTAAAATTTCTTAAGATTCTTAAGAGCAAATTAAAGAAAAATGATATTTGGCAACCATTCTTAAGTGGAAATAATTTCTATTGTTCTATTATTGGAAATAAATTCTACTGTAGAAGAAACGTAGCCATTTGTGACCCTCCACGGCAAAACCAGTCGCTTGTCGCAACGGAGGTTTCCAAGAAAAACAAGCGTTTATGTTGCGTGGGGTAAAATTTTGGATTTTTTGTTTTTAGTGTTTTGAAACAGTGGAAGGTCTATACTGTACTGTTGTGAATAAATTTGGCTGAAAAACTTACCCTTTCCATCCTAAAAACGTGACTTTCTTGAGGTGAGGAATTCAATTCCAGCAGAATGTTAAAAGTTTCTGTTTTGACCGCTCTACTTCAATATTTACGGTAAATCCACTGGTTGACTAGTGTGAAGATATTTCTCCGGAATCCATCCTCGTCTCCCGAGTTCAGTTAACCTAACGCAGGTAGGCTATCCGTGTGGCTGTTAATGCAGCGTAGGCTACCGTAAATGCAAACGTAGCCGCGACCGCACCAAGCGTCTGTGAGTGCTACGACGATAGTCAACTTCAAAGGCAGATTTCTCCGTTTCTCACTTGGCATGACAGGAGAAACCCGACTCATTTGAATGTTGATATCTCAGTCATATGTCGTCCCATTCATTCGATATAGGTATCGTTTTGAAGCTTGATTTATGCCCTTTCATGAAAACATCATAACTCAATTTTGAAAATTTGCGACAAGCGACTGGTTTTGCCGTGGAGAGTCACATTTTATAAGAAAGAACTTGTGAAAAAATTAAGAACACGTCATGAATCCGAATGACTTTTCTTAAGAGCAGATTAAAAAATAATAAATTCTTCTGCAATATTTTTAAGGAAACAGCACATGAACACACACTAGGAAAGTATTAACACTTAAAAAGAATCATCATGGGCAAGATTAGACTTCGACTTTCTGAATCCACGTTTCGATTCACTTTAGATCGCTTGCCCAGCCCTACTCATAACTTCAGCTCCTTCTACTGTAGTACAACAGAGGCCTTCTGTTCTCTCCGTTTTTGGCGTCCAGCGCAGGTCGTCGAGCCGAAAGCGGGCGTCTTACAGCAGTAGGAGGAAATGGAGCTGCATTGTGGGAAGGTCTGGAGGTGAGGCGGCGCCTCTATTCGGCCAGCAGCGTCGCTTTGAAGCCGGCTGACCCCGGGGAGGGTGGGACCGCTCCCAAAAAATAAAAAATGCCTCCAAACTCTCCCACCCGAACTCAACAGTTGTCACGGCGACAGAGTGGCTCTAGAGGAAATGGCTATTTATACCATCCAGAGTACAGAGAGAAAGCGAGAGAGGCACCCTTCCGATTGGGCGTCTCTCCTCCTCCGCTCGACTGCTTTCTAGAGTTGGGCCTTTTCAAGGTCCTAATCTTTTTCCAAAAGTTGCAGATCATCGCTGCTGTTCTTCAGTGTTGGGCAGTAGTTAGCTACAGCTAGTGACGTTAGAAATGTGATTTTAAATAAATGATTACTAACTTAACTAGTCTTTTCAGATAGCTTCAGCTTCAGTAGGTGTGTGAGTGCAGCTCACGCTGTCTCACTAGCCTCGAACTCTGAGGATTCTTTGCACGCGGCACGTATCCAAAAAAGAGTCTCGAGTCCAGTCTTTTCTTTTGTTGTCTTTTTCTTAAGTACAGCTTAGACTTTTACAAGCAAAAGATGAATTCTTAGGACTACAAAGAGACTTTACATGACGGTCAAAAGACTGTAACGCTCCTGAGTTCTTGGCTTCAACTCACTTCTACCGTCTGTGTACGTTCTTACTTCTTTGTATATTTTTCAGGAACCAATCAGATTACGACATGTAAGGCAACTACGTATTACTTCTGTTGTTACGTACTAGTACATTTACCGTGTACACGTATTAATATAACTCTGTTACGTAACAATGCATAGAAAGTGGAAAGTTCAATGCATATGGAAAGTTCCAGAAACATTCAAATTAGCATTATAGCTCTACTTTCTACTACAAATAGTTATGAAATATTAAATCCAAATATTCAAACATTCATGCAACACAAAATGTCTCTAACAAGGTATGTGGGAGGTTTGTTTTATGATTTTTGATCTTTATTATGATTAAGGTTGCACGATCATATCAGAATCGGACGATAATCGCTTTTTTAATGGATAATTGACCGATGCTTAAATTTGCCTGATATTTTCAGCCAATATTTATGTCAGAAAGGTAGCACTTGTTCCAGGCTTGTCCAAAATCTGAGATGGGATTTTATACGGTCCATGTCTTGCCGTAAAATGTAGGGCGTTATTTCGTGCCAAAATTCTGAGCACACACTGAGCAAAATCTCGTCTTTACGTGCTCAACTCTGCCTGCTTCAGCAAAATATTTTAACTAACTAAATTACGTATTTGCCTCACTTAGTGAATGTGAGCTCGCACGTGGGCTGTGTCCTGAGCGGTGTACTGAAGCGCTTAATAGTATGGTAGGTAAGGCGCTCATATCATACTTTTCTATGTGGTAGTATGCATCTCAGGAAATGTGCGGGGTTGTAGCTTAACGGCTCTCTACGCACTAGGTAGTGCGCATGCAGAGTCACATGCTCCCTATTTGACTTGGTACACTACACAGGGCGGGAAGTGACTTTTTTTCTTAAAATGTTGTGCACTACGCTGGAAATGCTTCGTCCTCGATCCACTCTGCTTTCACGCTCGCTTGACTTGCCGCTGTTTTTTGAAATGTCAGAGTTATGGTGCTGTATTTGTGCCAAAATCCTTTACGCGCTCAACTCTACCTTCTTCATTTATTGGAATCGGACAATAATTCCCATATCGTGCATCCCTAATTATGATGATGATGATAATGTCGCTAAATGACCTCTGAGGCCGTTAAGGGGATCCGGGCCTCGTCGTAAGTTACCAGCATGTGTTGAGCGATGCTGCTAATTATTTTCCTCCCCCGTGTCTCCCGCTGTGCTGCTCAGGATGCAGGCCTGGCTGTGTTTTCTGGTTCCCAGCCTCTCCTACCGCAATTATCTGACTCAAAATTTACTCTGCCACGTCACCACTCCAGCTCCAGCTTCACAGTGTCACTGATGAAGCCGGAGCTGCTATTTGTTGCAACAGCTGTTTTGTCGGTTAATTTTATGAGGAGGAGTTAAACTAGTTCAAAATAGAAACAGCAACAAACTTTAAAATTCCAGGAGTTATACTGGCACTGAACTGCATGAACTGGCAACATTATTTTATTTTTGTGATGATGTAAAATTTTTATTTGTACAAGTTGCCTATCAAGTTCCTTTTCTTGGGTTGATATTGAAGCTCACTTGGTGTGAAATATTCAAGTCGACATTTCTCAAGCTCACAAGAGGGCAGTAGAGCTCTGCTGATGACGGGAAAGACAAAGTTCACGACAAAAATGACAAGTTGAAAATCAACATAAATAGAAAGGTTGTATATCGGTATAAAGTGGGTTTCTTGCCGATTCAAGTGTGAAATTAGTCTCGCTGCTGACGGTGTTGATTCAAAACTGCTGTGTGCTATTTTTTTTGTTTCTCAACACAGACTTTTCTCCTCTCAGGGTCTGGATGAACGCTGCTACTCCTGCACATTTGGGAGAGACTAGGAATGAGGGGGAGCACAGCACAACAATGGATTCCTGCATGTACGGCAAATAAAGGTGCAGCTAAGGGTCACTAAAGTGGTTAAAGGTCAACCAAAAGCATTATTGTATGCAAATAAAAAGCAGATATTTTACTAGAATTTTAACATTCAACTTGAGCAAACTGTTGAAAAATGTATTATTCAATACATAAAGTAATACAATATTATTTTAATATTAATATATATTTTCAATATTATTAAAATAATGTTATAGTAGATATTACTGTTTAATAAATATATATATATATACGTAGCCACTGTCGGGCGGAAACCTTTTATATCCAAAAGAGTTATTTTTCAGGAAATTGAAAAAACCATGAATATTGTAAATATATGAACATTGTATATAAATATATGAACAAGCTGTTTTCAGCATTTGTCATTGGTTAAATATTTTTAAAACTGTCAGGTCAACATGAACACTGATCAATACAGTTGTTTTATGACAGAATGAAAACGTCCAGAAATGGACTGCCCGACAACAGCGTTGTGTCTGTGTGTGAATAATTGTGACACACACGATTTGGGATTTCAGGATTTTGAATTTTGTATTTTTGTGTTATTAATGCAATATGTATATTTATAGATGTTAAATATTTATACATTTTTGTATGTATATTTAAAAGTCTAATCTATAATATGAGCATATAAGTTAATATATATCATAACATATATAAAGTTTAACATTTTACAATAACAGTCACAGATTGTAATACAGTCAAAAGAACAAGACGCAGGTTTAAGTCATTTTTGGGCAGATAAACCCTACTTTATGTACCACTTCCCGCCGTTGATTAGGTTTTTACAAGGTTAGTGGCTTTTCCAGCCTCAGAAGGGTATATTGAACTTATGACTGGACGGCATTTTCATTTTGCAGAACAGGTATTTTGAGAAAACGTGGTTTGATGCTGTTTGCTTGGCCTGAAATAGCCCAGATTTCTGTGAAAGAATGCGATTTATTTACTGATTGGACACTTAGAGGAACAGGGGAGTACATCATATGTTCCATTACAGAATTTAACCTTATGTGCTGTAAACCAATAAATACATACACGAGTGATGTACATGATGATTTTCTTTATGTGAACCTGTTCTTTTTTGCTTAATAAAGTTTGTTCAGTGAAATGTTTTGCACAGAGTTTGGCTCTTATTTGTAACTGCTTGGTTTCTGTTGTAGGTCAACGTGGCCGATTACAAACCTCACGAAAACACAACACAGCTTTTTAAAAGTTGAGTTTCGGGGGATGTCCACACTCTCGACCACATGAGGAACCGAAACCATATTGAGTGTGTGTGTGTGTTTGTGTGCAGAACTCTGTGTGCTCACTCAGAGCTGCTGTGAACATTATTGCGACTCATGCTCAGGGTTCAGCTGTGACAGTAAAACCGGAAAAGCAGATCTGATAGAGATTAGACACGAGTGTGTCACTTCCCTTCAGCAACATTTACAGTCAGACCTGAATACATATGAAATTAATACACTTTTGCTAGTAAATGCACAGAATACAGTCAATGAAGTATGCATACCACACACATTGTAATATTCTGTGTGCAATGCAGATCAAAATGAGAGAGAGAAGGAGTTTGTCATGGCGTGGCTTTAAAAAGGTGTAGTGGAAAAACACTAGTGCTAGATTCTTCTGTATGATGTGATTCTTTAACATTCTTTGCATAAGTGAGTTTGCTTATAGCCCACTGGAAAGGTGAATCGCTGATGAAGTTTAAATTGCAGGATCAAATACCTGGAGGGGAATTTTGGGGATGGTTTAGTGGTTAGGACACTCGCCTCTGGACCAAGCAGGTGTGGGTTCAAACCCTACCTCCAGCACCACCATCACTGGGTCTCTGAGCAAGACCCTTAACCCCAAGTTGCTCTCAGGGAGACTGTCCCTGGAAATAGGAAAATGGGAATCGAACCAGCGCCCCGTAGTCAAATCCCCCCTGAGTAAGACCCTTAACCCCAAGTTTCCTCACCGTAGACCTGTCCCCGTAATACGATATGTGTGGCACTCTGAATAAGAGCTTCTGATAAACGCTGTAAACACACATGGTAACTATGCACGCATTTTACTGTGACACAACAATCTTTTGCAGCTAGTTTTAAACATCTGTGCTTAAGGTAATTACATACGTTGTAGCATCACACACCGCAAAGCTTATTATACGAGTCCTAAGAAACCTTAATGATAATTTACCATCTGCTCCTTGGTGTGATCAAAATATTGGCCTTTATTTCAGCCTGCAAACAAACATTAATCACTGTCTAATCCCTCCCCAGAGCTGGGTAAATGCCTCGCTCAGATCGGCTGCTCAAGCACCGAAAAACAAACACCACCTTTTTCCCTTATCGAGCAGCAAACACGCCCAAGAATGTTCAACTCCTCACAATATCTTCTCCCAACATCCTCCTCCTCGCTTCCTCTCCTCCTTTCTCCCTCTGAAAACACTGGGCCTCGTTCACCAGCCGTTCTTATTAAAGTGCTTTGTCCTTAAAACCTGTGTACGCACTTTTTTTACAAAGACTCAGCGTCTTCTTACTTGAGATTTCTTCTTAGATAAGAACAGTATCTACCAATAGTCAACAGTTATGCACATTTTATTCCATGCGTGTTTCTGCAAAACATTTTCATTTCTACATTTGGTAGCGTAACGGTTAGCGAGTTGGCCTTGCGATCAGGAAGTCGGTAAAGGTACCACTGAGGTACTCATGAGCAAGGTGCCGTCCCCGGGCGCTGACAGAGCTGCCCACTGCTCCTTCACGGATGGGTCAAATGCAGAGGCCACATTTGGTTGTGGTGCACTGTGTGCTGTGCTGTGTTCACAAAGACAAATAATCACTTTCACTTAAACGTCTGAACTTTCTTAAGAAGAAATTTAAGAATAAAACATGAGAAGATACTGAAGAATCAGGCCAATTTGGTGCCTCGTTCAGTAATCTTATTTAAAATTAAAAATTTCTTCTCAAAACATGTTTTTACAAAGATTCTGACATTCAACTATTTTATTCTTATTGAAGATTTGTTCTTAGGTGAGAATAAAATCTACAAACGTCTCGTTTACGCAATTTTTATTGCATTCTTGTTTGGGCAAAATAGCAGCGTATTTGGTTTTCTTCAACACGCCTTTACTTTCTTGTAAACAAATTTAAGACAAACACTCAAGAAAACGTTGGTAAATGAGGCTCATTCTTCTCCTGCCCTCCGTGACTGGCAGACCCTGACAGTGTGCTAAAAGACGGGCGAGTGTTTTGAACGGCATTTCTCAGTGCAGAGGGTCGAGTGTGTCAGTAGCGAGAGAGATGAAAGGAAGTGAGAAGAGAGAGCGACGGCTTCCATTTCTTCTTGGTTGTCAGTTAGGGTTTGCTTTGCTTTGCTTTTGCTTGACTGACAGGCCCCAGGGGCGGCCCCTGGAGCACTCGCTGCACCTGCACTACGCGCTTCTTCTGTGTTTTGGGTCAGGAACATATGTCACTGTCATGACAAATCATGAAACAGAAAGCTCAGCTTCTTGTACTTCATCCGAGACTTACAGAATTCACTTCCCGGGATGGAGGATTGCTGTGAAAATCAACAGCTTAGATTTGGTCATTTGCTGTATAGTATAAGGGTTGCACATTGATTTCACGTTCATCCACACACTCCTCACATTTCACACGGTCACTCTGAGCCTGTGCAGCTAATCTGTGTTTAGCACCAGTACCTGCCTCACATGATTTAAATCAAGACAAACGTGTTTGGATGATTAGATGAGGTTTTTGTGCTTCCCGCTGATCTGCCGCTTGTGTTTTCATACACACAGAGAGACGCATATTTGTATGTAGTGAGAAATACATGTTGTGCTCTGCTGTGTGTGTCTTGCTAGGCTAATTGAAAGAGACTATGACATAGTGGCAGAAAACACACACACACAAGTAGTCACGCATTACTATCTTCCATATAATCCCATAATGACTAGATGTATATAATTTTACACCTACACCAAACGCTAATCTTAGCCTTGACCTCAGTAACCAAAAGCACATCTTTTAATTTCTTTTTAGCTTCTCAAATAAAACAAGCACATTTCTATAGTTTCACATGGAAACCTCTCTCAAATGTCCTCACAAAGCCCAAAAAACCAATACAAAGTGATTTAGTGTCCACACACACACACACACACACACAGTCTTTGTATTACTATCTTTATGAGGTCCTTCCATAGGTTCCCATGACTTACTCAGGATGTATAATCTACACCCACACCTAACTTAACCTTAACCTCAGTAATCAAAAGCTAATCTCTTAGTTTCTCAAATAAAACAAGCACATTTTCCATAAAGTCGTTTTTCCTCATGGGGACCTCTCAAATGTCCCCACAAAACCAAAAAAAACAGGTAAAAGTGATTTTAGGGACAAAAGAACTTTCACAATGATAAATACATGAACAACACACACACACAGTGGCCTAGTGAGTCATAGGGAGCCGAGTATCCAAGACAGCTAGCACACAAGGCCTCATTCTGTCACTCCCAATCAGCGCTGGCCTCCTGTCCTCCTGTCCTCTCTCTCACACACACACACAGCTGGCTTTACTGTTTAACACACTTCAGCGCAAACGCCACACATCACAAGCACTAAGCACTTCACCCAATTAATTTACCATGCTCACTGTAGTAAACTCTGCTTCCCATGATCAATTCACCAAATTCAAGTTGCACTGCATTTTTAACTCAACAATATTCAGAAATCTTTCAACAGTATTATTTTATCACATTCCAGGCTGCTAACTTTCTCCCAAAAACTCTAGGCGTGAGATTGTGGGTGTGTCGTCAGAGAAACGTTTATAGTCATTCGGAAATGAGTGCACATGAGTGAAAAATTGCTAAACACAGAAGATGGTCAGATTTATGCAGGATTTTCTTGAGCGTGAGAGCCGCGGAGATTGAGTTTAATGCTATGGAGGAGTTGGCAACCCTGCATCTCTTAACGTGTGGTTTGGTTTTCGCTGGACTGTAAAATTGCTTTTATGGCAAGACCGCTGCTTTGCACGCCTCAATAAAAGCTTTTGTTGGTAAATAAACAGACACCACACATCTCGATTCCTGAATGTGCTGCGCTTTATTACAGCAAGTGACAAGAAAAAGAACTCTGAAATATATCACATTGTATACAAAACATTAGAAAACACATTAGGACTTTCCCCAATATGGTCACGGGTTGGTCATCACAGCGAGCACACTGTAAACGGACAGCAATGAAAGTACAAAGATTCTGGATTTATTGAGAATCGCTGAGCCCATTTTTTTGTTGCAAGACCTTCGAAAGTCGAGCGCTGCAGGGAGCTCGGGAAACAGATGGCTTTGTTCTCCACCGCTACATGTGCGCAGTGTGTATGATGTACATGTTGTGCACAAACTGGGCGTGCAGGAAAACACATTCACGTACACACACTCAGCAGGAGAGAGGGACGAGCTGCAGCAATCACATACACACTCTTTATATCCACGATAAAAATCCTCAACTGCAAAAAAATGATTTGATCAATTAGTTGTGTTTTATGTTCGTTAATTTACTACTTAAACGATAATTTACATAATTTCAGGTTCCTAGATTAATTTATGACTGTAACCAAAATTATGACTATAAATAAAGAGTGAACGTGTGAACACGCAACGTATTTTAGCGTAAAAGCTGAACTGCTTCTTTTGAGTCAAATCAAATTGGAAATAGAAATTATTTTAAGTCTAGTTATGGCTTCGTATGGTTCTCTAGAGAACTCTTGTTTGGTGTTTCACTTACATTTTGTATGAATGCTATATCTGCAATCTGCAAATTTCAGTAAATGACGGTGCAAAGTGAAAGTGAGTGATTATTTGTCATTGTGAACACACCACAGCACAGCACACAGTGCAGCACAACCAAATGTGACCTCTGCATTTGACCCATTCGTGAAGGAGCAGTGGGCAGCTTATTGGCAGGGCCCAGGAAATGGTGTGGTGTCGGTACCTTGCTCACGAGTACCTCAGTGGTACCTTTACCGGTCCGGGAATTGAACTAGCGACCTTTAGATTTTAACTCCCTAACTGTTACGCTACGAACTGTCCAAGTAGCCCCAGAGCGTATATCACATTCACTTAAAAACACAGCCACAGCTATAACACTGACAACTCATAGTCACAAATCATTTTTGCAGCTTAGTGTCGGGGACTATAAGAGAGGATGAAGACGACCTCCGCCCCTTTGTGCCTTTCAGTGTAAGTTTAACACACACACACACACATTGGACCTCATTCACACCAAAAAATCTTTTTTAAGTTGTTAAAACTTTGTTCTTAAGAAAGCGTGACATTTAAATTGTTGTTTAACGTTATACTGTGAAAAAAATCCGGGCGCAGTGGTTAGCGCTGCCGCTTCAGCGAGAAGGTGCTGGGTTCGATCCCTGCTGTAACGGTTTCTGTGTGGAGTCTGCATGCCTCTCAGGGAAAGTATGTGGGTTTTCTCCGGTCATGAAGTAAAGTGTGCACTATATCATATATATATAATTATTATTATTATTATCATTATTATATATTTTTTTCTTTTTTTTTTTTTTCTTTTTTTTTGGTTGTTCCTGTTGAAGTTGGGATTTTGATAACCCTTCCCTTTTTGTTCTCCTTTTTCTAATTATTATTATTAGTAGTAGTAGTAGTAGTTATTATTATTATTATTATTATTATTATTATTATTATTAATATTATTATTATTATTATTGTTAACTCCCCCCCCTTTTTTCGCTCCTCTGTTTTTCTTTTGTTCTGTTTTGTTTGTTTGGGTTTCTGTTTTTTCCCTCAATCAGTCCCCTTCTTTTCCAAAAGCTGCGTCAGGGCATGTATATTTTAAATTTGCTCAATGAAATTTGTAATTAAAAATAAAGTTGTCCTCCGAAGAGGGGTGGTGGTGGTGGTGGGATTAAAAAGAATACGAAAACATGGAGGAATGTCAGAATCTTTGTGAATTTGTTAAATTTCTTCTTAAGAAGAGTTGGTGAATGAGGCCCAATGTTCCCATGAAAAATAGCGAGGCTGCAGAGGAGTGCAATGACTCAAGTAAAAGAAACAGCAAGCTGGTTGATCATGTTGATCTACAAACGAGCTAAAATAACCTGCAAATGTGCATTTTAAAATAGTTTTTCCACAGGGGCTCAAAATCTAGACATATGTATATTTACACACCGCAGCTACAACCTGCTTTTTTGTAACTGAACGGGCAAATTTGTGTTTAAATATTATAATCTTCACATTTAAATTGTCAAAGTCTCACACATCAGTGCAGTTACCATAATTCTGGGTGAAGGTGGGTGACTTTGCAAACTCCTGATTGTCCTCATCTGAACACAGCACTGAAGTGGTTGGAAACAGCAAGTCGTCTGGTTAATTGAGGCACTTAATATTGCAAAAGAATTTACAAATTGTGGATTGTGTGGCACGTGCATAGACATAACCATAAACACACACACACACACACACACACACTAACGTACACCAATTCATATCTGAATACTTACATTCACACGTAATATTTACTACAGTGATATGTTCCCACTAAGAGCTGTTAAAAGAGAAACCTCACAGAAAGTCACCAAACTATAAAGTTCTTAAGACCCATTTACTAGAATGTTTTTGGAACATTTTAAGTCAGTTTAGCGTAGATACCGAAGAATCTTGACAGCCAGCAAAAGCCTTGTGTTTGAACCCTTGACCAAATTAGAAAATGACCTACAGTGCCTGGCAAAAGTCTTGAGCCAACCCTCATTTTCTTTATATTTGTATTTAAAATATGAGACAGCCAGTGCTGGTGAGTGTTTAACTACAAGAAGCATTGCTAATAGCGTAGCTACTTTTTCAGTAGCTTAGCAGTAGCTACTTTGATAATGTAGCATTAAGGCCCCGTACACACGTAGCTGGGTATTTATAAAAACGGATATTTTTTATGCGGTTGCACCTATCGTCCACGCATAAACAAAGGTTTCAATCTCTCCGGCCAAAGTGGAGATTTTTGAAAACTGAGAAAACAGAGTTTTAGCTTCACAGCGTCATAAGTGTGCGACGTTTGTTTTACATTTAAAACTGAAGATGGATACTGTCAGAGCAGCGATTCTCGTCTCCTTTATTCAAGCTATTTGTGCTTGTTTTAGCTGCTAACATTTAAAGTAACTCCACTTCCCTGTCTGTCCATACGAAGCGACCTCTATTCACCACTGTTTACGAAGCAACCGGATGTTAAAGTCATTGTAACTGGATGTAATTGGTTCTTTTTTCCCAGGATTCTCATTGGCTGACATGGTTCTACGCAGCTCTTGGCGGTGTATTTATCCGGATTTGTGTGTACAGAGATCATTTTGAAAACGGTCTCATGTGTATGAAGTTATTTTCGAAAAACAGATGAGACAAAATATCAGTTTTTAGAAATACCCGGCTACGGGCCTCAAAGTAGCTAACGCTTTCTTTACCAATAGTGATATAGCAGGGAAGACGCTACATCTTTTTACCTAGCAGGTGTTTCTGATTGGTGTTCAATTGGCAGAAGCGGCATCTGAGAGGCTACTCTACCACTGCATCACGCTGTGCTCTTGGCAGCTGCGAGATGAGGTCAGATAATGGCGTCCATCTTGACCAAGACTGAAGCAAGAATCCATGGCTGTTAATTGGCTTGCATGTAGTTAGCTACTTTTTCCTCTGTAGCTTGTTGTTTAGCTACAACATTAAAACATTACTGTGGAAACTACTTTTAAACGGCAGTTTTTCAAGCTACAAGCTATTAAAATTGCCTAAGTAGATTGAAAAGCTGCCGTTTAAAAGCAGCTTCCCCAACACTCGAAACAACGACGAGAGCTATAAACTTCTAAACTTCGTCAGCCTGGACAACTGTTCCTCAAAACTGGCTCTTTTGATGTAAAATATGAAGAAGCGAGGCACAGCTAAAGACTTTTGCACACTACTATGGTGTCCACCAATTAGCCATAACATTATGCTAATATTGAGTAGATCTATAGCTACACAGCCCCATACACTACAAACTGTGATGCACTGTGTGATCAGACAGCTCTCTATAAGACCAAGCTTTCAGCAGTTTGATCAAGACTAGGTCTTCATTTGGACCAGATACCATGGTCCATCCTTCACTATCCACGTGCTTCGATGAGTCCTGGCTACCCAAAAATTGCAGCTGCTTCACCAGTTTTCCTTATTTGGAACACTTTTTTGGTAGCTCCTGACAACCGCAGAGTGGGAACATCAGACACTAGTTTTGGAGATGCTCTGACCCAGTCGTCTAGCCCTTCATCACAATTTGTGCCTCGTCATAGTCACATATGTTTGTGCTTCCAACACATCATCAACCACAAGACGTTCACTTGCTGCCTAATATATCCCACTCACTTCCGGGTGCCGCTGTGACAAGGTAATCAACGTTATTCACTTCACCTGTCATAAGGTCATAATGTTATGGCTGATGGGTGCAATTAACACATTTTTAAAAACATTTTTATCAAGAGGAGTCACAATTTGTCCCCATCTATCTCATACTCACATGGCATCACAAAGGAAGACTGGATTTGGCAAATCTGTGTATCATTTGTTCATTCATTTTTCCTATTAAACCAAAAGCCCAGAAACACGTCATTTTTGTCAATATTCTTTTCCAAGAGCAAAATGAAAAAATCGAATCAGGTATAGTTCCAGTCTCCCATTTTGTGCTCAAATAAAACAAATGGGAAAAAACTGAAAAAAGGGTTCTCACATTCAATTAAAAAAAAGTAAAAATCACCAATGATTTTATCCTTTCTTATTCTTATGATATACTGTATATTGTATATAATTTTTTTTCTGTGAACCACATGTAAAACTCACTTTCGGGTCACACCACTTGCAATCAACGAGAATGGAACATGAGTGTGTTTTCAATTTTTTCCATTTTTCATTTGAGCATAAAATGCAAATTTGAAAAAACAACTACCTAGGGCCTGTGTCCACCAAACACGTTTCTTTGCACTGAGAGCGGTCAAAACCTCACTTCCAGAGCGCTTTCCCAGCGTTTTCTCGGTGCCTTCCTCTGTTTTTGTTAAGTTACGAAAAGTGTCATCGGGCACTTCCACGTTCGTTCCATTGTAACCTTACTTTGAGATCGGTAGTTTAGCCTACATAAAAGAGCTTATCTTTACAATGGAGAAAAATGGCATCTTGGCATTAGCGGCAGCGTTTGAACTAGATACTCACGTGTCTTCGAGACGTAGAGATTGGCTGCGTGAGATAAACCGTGCAAGTAAACAGCTGGGAGAGTACCACCGATTTATATGTCCCGTCCCTTCCTCAATTTTGATTGGCTAGCAAGAGAGAAGTAACATTGACAAGCCCACCGACGGCCTTTATTTCCACTGAAGGCGCTCAGCGCTCTGAACGCTGAAGCTCATAGGATCTGTATTAAAAATAGGCACTGGCAGCACAAAGAAATGCGTTTGGTGGAGACGGACTCTTATATGTGTTTTAATTTCAGTTTTGGAAACGACATGTTTTTCAATTTTAACGTGAAAAATGAATCAACAAATGACACACAGATTTAGGCCGAAGTGCAAACTCACACCCACACAAACACACACAAACCACTTACTCACATATTTACACGTCTGTGCGTAATAAGGTTTTTCCAGCCACGCAAACAGCCGCCAGCTCTCAAAATGGTAAAGAATAAAAAAGGAAAGTCGTCATTTTCTTACCGCTTTACAAGAATTCAAAGAATCTCTTTCACAGCGGTGACGTGAAGGCCAAGGCAGAGAATATTATATTGCTTCAGGCCGAACACGTGCAGGCCCCAATGTGAGACTTCGCTTACTATCAGTCAGTCTTAAATTCTTTTAAAAAATCCTTTTATGCCAGTTCCACACAAACGGCAAAAAATCTTTCCAGCAAGCGTTAGCTCTGCGTTAACCGTTGGCCTGCTTGCCCATTAAAATCAGCAGTTGACCTACAGTACGGTGCAAAAGTCTTGAGCCACCCGCTTTTCAGAAAAGATTTTGCTTGGAATATGTGACAGCCAAAAAAGGTAGAACTTCTATCATTTCCATCAAATACAATATAAGAAACTCTGGCTTTGCTCTGGAAGCAAAATATCAAGAAATGAGGGCTCAAGACTTTTGCACACTACTGTACACCAACAAATCAGGGCTGGGCAATTCGACCTCAAATCAATATCACGATTGATTGTGAACTTTACCTCGATTTTGATTAATGGATGATTATTTGTTTGGGGTTTTTTGTACAGTTAATATGCTCGATGATTAAAGCTGCGAAAGAGAGATGTCATTGTGGTGATTTTAAAATAAGTGAAGGAAACACACTGTAGTGATAGACTGGACGTGACAACACATGCAGTAGTATGTTTTTAAAGGGACAGTACATGAACAAACACTATGGGAAATATTAAGAGAATTCTTTGTTTATAAAATTATTAACAAATGATTAATAAAATGTATTGGTTTCGATTAATTGTTGATAAATTGCCCAGCCCTAATACACATGGTCCTCCAGTAACGATGGTTCAGCTAACGATTTTTCCATCTTACGATGATGATAGCGATACGACAAATTTGTTAAAAAATATTGTACGTTTTGCACGGCAAGCAAACAAAGCAGCGCATGCGTTACGTTATGTTGGAACGCTGCCGGAAAGTACGCATCTCCCACCTTGTGAGACTCCTCACTCTTGCCGGCGATCGAGTTCAGTTTTTGGTGTTAGAGCGCATATTTTTTTCTGTATTTCGTTGGTTCAAAGCCCAATTTTAGTGAATAAATAGGTCTCCTGCTGGTAGCCGCGTCTCGACCATATATTCAAGTTACGGTTGCATCATCAGAACGCATCTCCATCATAAGTCGGGAACTACCTGTACTGAAAATGCTTCCCTTTCTTATAGAGGGTTAGTTTCAACATATTCCTCCGCCTCATCCCTCCTTCCCACCTTGGCCTCCATAAAGCTTCTAGATTTCATCGTATGCCATTCGCCTCCATCTCTCCCCTCCGTCTTTTCTTTCTCTATCTCTTCCTCTTTGTCTACGCCGGTCAGACTCCCTCGCTTCACAACAGACCGGCTTTTACTCGCGTTGACGTCGAGCGAGTTTTCGGTCTTGGCCGTGGTCCTGCCCCCGGGGGGACGTTTTCTTTTTGGAGGCCCCCAGATGAAGTTTTCAGCTGGGCGGTAGTGGCGCTGGGCGAAGCGGAGGAGGGTGCGCCTGTGCCGTCGCGCGCGGATGGTGTAGACGAAATACTCGAGGGCGCTGTGGCGCATGTTGGATAGGGTTCCCTCCACCAGCGCCTCCTCCAGCAGCAGGCGCACCAGCGGCAGTTTAAAGCCCTCAAAACCCAACTCGCCCAAACTCTTCAGGATCCGGGTGATCCGCAGGTAGTTGTGCTGGGACCTGTGCGAAAACACAACGAAAATGTCATTTAAATAAAAAGTGTTGGGAAGAAGCCAATTAAAATGGCTGAGGTTAATGTTCATGTTGGGTGTTAAGGTATTTATGGGCAGTGTTGGGGAGTAACTAACTGAAACTGTTGATGCTACTTACTAAACTTTTGCTAAGTCGCTTATCAGTAGCTCCTTTTAAAATGCCGTTACGTTTTTGAAAATAACGCATTATGGCAAAGCACTACATTGTTACAATACATTTTTATTTCTCTCTCTTTACAAAAACGCTGTGTCTGATTAGTGTTGAAGCTGCATCTGACCGGCTACCGTCCCTGTACAGTGCACTCTTGGCGGCTGCGAGATGGAGTCGAAGTAACGGAGGACAGAGTTCAAAGAGATGAGAAGTAAAAAACTGTGGCATATTTATCTGAATGTGTAATTCTGAAAGATGAAACGGACAGAACTTGTAGATTTGAGTGCAACTTGCCTTAATTCTACAGTTATATGATATTATATTATTTAAATGTCTATAAATTTAAAGAACACATTTAAGAAAAAAAAACTTGAGGCACTATTCCTAAAAGGAAATATGTTCTTAACCCTCATGTTATGTTGCAGGTCAAATTGACCCATTTTAAATTTTAAAAATCTAAAACAAATGGTTTAAAGTATTTTTTCAGTATAAAACTTCTTGTGCTTGGCTTAATAAGGGTAATCAACATATAAAATAAAAATGGTTCATTTCACATATGTCCAACCCCTCCACCCCCTGCATGTTTATATTATAGATACTGTTCGGGTCAATGTGAATTTAAAATAATAAATGTCATGTAAAACTATTGTGTTTTATATGTAGGTCTTTCCAATGTACATTAAAAATGCATTTTTTTAAATGAAAAACGAGTGAATTCTCCTCATTAAACCATGATCTGTGAGAGGTAAATAACACCATTACACCAAATATTGATTGAAATGGTTAGTAATGGAGTTAATAATGAGATATAAACAATGTTCATTGGGATTTTTTGGTTTTGGATAATTGAACATGCCCCGGGTGACACACTGACCCAGGAATAGCATTGGTGTTCCTGAGAAATGAACATAATAAATGGATTAAAGAACATTTAAGAAAAAAAAACTTGAGGCAGTATTCCTAAAAGGAAACATTATCTTAAAGGTCACGGATTTTTTCGTTTTCGATATTTACCAATGACTTCTTACTTGAGATCTTTTCTTAGCTAAGAACGGAATCTATACACTCTGAAGAGGACTCTTTTTTTTTCAAAATGTATCGCTTGGATGTTTGTGCAAAACATTAGCTCATTGGTTTTTCTTCATTTCTGTCGTAACTTCCTTTAGAAATAATTTAACAAAAACCGTGTTGAGGCAAATGAGGCCCAGTGAACTTTCCCCCTTTAGCCTCCTTTAGCCTATTTATCACTCCATCCCTCTTTCCATTCACAGTTTCCATCCACATCAACATGATTCTACGGTAGCGTGGGTTCGGGATTCCTGGCTTAGCGTCTGACCTACTTCTCTGCTCGTTTGACGTGAGATGCACGTGACCGCACAGTTGTGCTCCTTGACGCTGAGGCTGAGAGGCAGAAAGGCCAATTCGGTGTAATGCTGCGTAAGCACAGCTGTGGAGAAGCACAGCATTAACCTCTAACCGTTCTTAGAGGCAATAAAAATGGGCCTCTTCAACAATAATCTTTTATGTACACTGGAGGTTCTTCATCTGGTTCTAGAAGAACTCAAAAGTTTGTGGAAGCAAGAAAATCTTAGATTGGACTCTTGCTTCCATCTTCACTGTGGAATCTTAAGAGCTTGCATTAAAGGCAACTGGACTTCTTTTCAATATCTTGAAGACATTCTGTCACGCGCACTCCGCTCCGCGGCCGGTAGTTGGATTGGGACGCGGCCGGTCGCGGTTCAAAGGGTATTTAAGGAGTCATTTCCTCGCGGTGAACCGCTCTGCCATTGAGTCGACCTGGCCCTCTCCGATTCATTTCGGCTCACTGTGAGTACTCCAGTAGGGCCCCGAACTGCCCCTAATATGCACATAATATGCACATGTGCAGTTAATGTTTATAGTTATATAATGGTCTTTACGTTTTAGATTTAGTTTCTTGTATCATTTCTTCATCTATTTGTTAATTTTTATTTCATTATATCCACATTTACCCCATAACATGCACATGTACAGTTACTGTTTATAACACAAATGTCTATTTAAGCAAACATTTTTACATATATTTAATTTTTTTTATTTGTTTTTATGTAAAGTATCTAAATCTGTTTGTTGATTTCTATTTTTATTTGGTCATCCAATAACATATACATATATATATATATGTACATAATTTTATATAAGATTTAGTTAGTTTCTTGTAATGTTTAACCAAATCTGTTTGTTAATTTTTCTTTTCTGTTTTAGGATTGAATCCTGGTGAATTTCATTCATATTATACTTGTATAACGATCCATAGGACAAATAAAGAGTCCTGAATATTGACGCGAGCATAGCTCAAACGGAGTACAATTTCAGAAAGCCAGTCTTTTTGTCTGTTGGCCTGCTGTCTGGCCTGAAATATGTTGCATAACATGTTTCAGTGCATTTCTTAGTGAAGGACAGTATTTAAACAACAAATCTGCAACGGTACTACAGAAAGATGAACTAAATCTGAACTTTACAGACTCTCGAGACTGGAGTTTAAGGCATGTTAGAGCACAACAAGCCTCAGTCAGAGCACAAGCAGGCCGAGCGAGGAGCAGACTGAGATCTAGTGTAGGCGTTATTTTGCGGAGAAAAAGGAACAGCTGCAGCTCTTACTCATTTAAGTGCTGGAAGCGATCCTGCCAGTTTGAAGCTCGGGCCACGTTGCCGCTTTTATCCAGGAGCTTGATCCCGAAGAAGTCCAGCATGATGGTGTAGGCTAACAGGAAGCGTCGCTTGGCCTCTCGAGTGTTTTGGAACTCCTGTTAGCGTGACAAAAATGATGTTGATTAGTGTCGAACAGTGGATATCTATATCTATATCAAATGATATATTTATAACTGGTTCTATTACCATCTCTGAACTGTAATGCATTTCACGACTAAACCTTTACCAAAATAACTGCAGAAGTGGGACTTCGACAGCTAGTGGAAGGCGATGTGGTATAGCATAATGACTGTAGGAAATAACTTTTTCCTCACACAGTTTTTCTCTAGTGCCAAAGGTCTTGTGGCGTTGGCGATTTTTCATTATAGAAACAAAACAGCACTAAATTTTGGGTTAAAAGTTGAATTAAAAGTTTAATGCATGGTACTTATGGTACACACTGAAATATGTAAGCAAGATAATATTCATAAGTAAAGCCTCACATTACCACGTTACAGCAAAAAGTAATACATTACTGTAACTGCATTACTTTTGTATTGTGTTACTCCCAACCCTGTGTATACACGTAAACATGTTATATATATACAGTACAGTACGTACATGTTTACACACACACACCCCTACCAAATACCTATACATATAAACATACTCCTATACAACCATACACAAATTTCATATAATTCCATTCCACATAATTATTAAATGACATCAAATGATATCTCCTGGGTAATAACAAACTAGGGGTCGACCGATCATCACCCATGCCGATTATCATTATTTTTAGGGTAGTTATTAAATGATTTAAAAAATGCAGTAATTGTCTAAATCTGATTTGTAGACGTCATGACTTCAGTTGATCAGCACTAAAAGCTGAAATCACTGAAAGTCTGGGATTCTGAGCCAGAAGCTGGGAGCTTGCTGCATTATAAAATAATCTCAGAATTAACCATATGCTAAAAGGCATAGAAACTGAGTTTTTGTGTTGGAGTATTTGTTATTCTAAGGCTTTTCATTTAAGGCTGACGTATATTTGTTCAAAATATCAGTTATCAAACTCCTAGATTAGTAATAACCTGTATCGGTATCGGCCCTGAGGAAAACAGATCAAAATCGGTCAAGCGCTACAAATACAAACCCAATATGAAAGGATTTTAAGATTTGTGCTTTACCTTGATCTCGTCCTGAGTGAGTTCATGAGCATAGAAATTGAGGCCTTGTTCCCTGAGTGGGAAAAGCCTGATAGGAGAGAAGAGGAAAATTTCTTACCTTATCTTTTTCCACACCGTACACTCTACAAAAGCTTATCAGCAAGCCCAGTGTGGTGAATACAAACTTCTACTTTTTCTTATCCATCCATTCACACACTCACACAGATCCCCCGTAACTGTGTGACATAATGACTTTCTCGGTTTCACGGCACTGACAGCATTATTTCTCACCCCTAATAAATCCTGTCAGAAAGAACATGAGCAACTTTCACCAGGACAAAAGAAGAGAAGGAGGAGGAGAAATAGGGATGGAGGCAGCAGAAAAAGAGGGAGGACATCATAAAGGGCAAACTCCCTCCGTCAGCTGTTTTATCTCCTGTGCTGCTAGTCTTTAAACAGCTTGCAAAGGACACGCTTCAGACCTAAGCTCTTTTCTCCTTTGCCCTGCTGGACGTTTTTTCTCCTTCTCTCTTTTCATTCCATCAAGCCAAGCAGTTCTGGCCAGATGCCGGCTGCACTGAGCAAGCAGTCTCTTATTAGTGTAGTTAGACAAGACAACGTTGTGATTTGTCTATATTAATTCACGAGTGACATTAGAAAAGTACATCTGATTTATTTCCGTATGAAAGGATGAGATGGAGGTGAAGCTGGCAGTCGTGTTGGAGACTAGCTAGCTAAAATCATCAATGTAGCTTAACAGAATGGAAATTACTTTCAAAATGAAACTTTTCCAGGATTTTTTTTGACGCAGTATGGCAAAACACTACAGTGTTACAAAAAATACTGCCTCTTTCTATCTTTACAAAGAATGGTAACACTAGCAGGTGCTGATTTAGTAGAAGTGGCATCTGAGCTACGAAGCCCACGCGGCACACGCTCTTGGCAGCTGTGAGATGGAGTCGGAGGATGGAGTCCACCTTAGCCAAGATGGAAGCAAAAATTCATGGCCATACCGACGACAACTTATGGCATAATGAACAGAACTTACACATTTGAGTTTAACTTAATAAACACTCTCTACCTCCAAAACATAATTGAACCCCGATTGCGGTTTAATACTACATTGTTCAAAAATGCTGATTTTCATATCCTTTTAACATCTTCATTCATTCATTCATTCATTATCCAACCGCTTAATCCCAACTGGGGTCACGGGGTGACTACAGGTGCAAGGCCGCGACCAACCCTGGGCAGGCGCCAACACACCACAGGACACACTCACACTCCCATACACGCCTTATGGGGGCAATTTAGAGTCGGCAATTAAACTATTATCGCATGCTTTTGCACTATGGGAGGAGACCGAAGCACCCGGAGAAAACCCACGCAAACACGTGAAGAGCATGCAAACTCCACACCTGGGGGATCGAACCCAGGACCTTCTCGCTGTGAGACAGCAGCGCTAACCACTGCGCCACAGCTTGGATGTAGCTAGCTAGTTTTTCTTTGTAGCTTGTAGTGTACTTAACTACCAGTCGTTTGGCTGTAGTTTAGTTACTTTGTAGTCATAAGTAGCCTGTAGATTGAAAAGCTACCACTTAAAGCAGCTTCTCCAACACTGCTGGCAGTCTACGTGTGACGCCTGGCTGTGGTTCTGATGACTCCTGCAGGTTTGGGGGTTTTGAGGCTTACTGCCAAATTGCTAAGCCTCCCACCTCGTTCCGCCGCTAAGCTGGCAAGGGCACTGAGTCTCTCTCCTCTAGCAAAAGGTGAGAGCAATGTCACACTGCACATCACAGTCTGAATAATATATTCTGCAACTAAGGAACGCTTGCTTGCATGCCATAAAGTGCTATTATTTGTACCTCTCTTTGTCACATTTTCTCATGTAAGCAATTGTCTCCACTGTAAAAAAAATCATCTGGCTCAACCGTTGCTGAAAGTTTCAAGTGAAACTTGATATACTAATCATTTCACCTATAGCTTTGTGTTGCTCTCTGTAAGAAATCCTTGTTTGGTGTTTAACTTTACATATTTTCCTTCCTGTAAAATATTATCAGAAGGAACCACAATATATTGCAGTGTCAATTTTTACAATTCAATACAGAACACATTCACTATTTAAACACAGCCCTAGTATGAAAAAGCAAAAATTATTTTTAAGTTGAATTAATGAAAGAAGCATGTAAACATGACTTACTGATCATATCAATTTTACAATGTCATGCAACCCTCTCATGTAAGGCAAGCACTTGGTTTTAAAATATTTATTTAAATTATTTAAAGGAGCTTTATTCATATGCCTGGTCACCAACTACGTACAAAAAGAATACTGATGACTTGTGGCCTTACCACTGGATGTATGTGTGATTGTGCTCTAGTTTATCATAATCTCCTTTCCATTTGGTGAGGATCTCCTCAACATAGATACCTGTAGGAAAGCACCAAAAATAAAATGGTTGGGAAACATCATTCAAAGCACAAACTACAGGGTTCAGAAGATCTCAGTCTAAAATAGATGAAATAGAAAAATAAATCAAATTACATGAGAGAAATCTATTTGAAATAAAAGAAGGGACAGACATAACAATGTAAGGGCTTACGATAAAGCAGTTAGAAATCTAATCGATCAGACTTCAAGAGGTCAAGATTTTAAGATGAGCAACACATCTCTTGAATGAAGATTAAGCGTACATTGGTGAATATGTGAAAGTTGATGTTTTTGTCCAAATATTTCCTCATCTACCAAGAAATAAATTCAGCTCTAAATACTGATAAGTATCAAGGCACAGCCCCTGCAGTCTGATTAACGTCGGCAAACTGGAACCTATTGCTTGAATGCATCCCAATTTCTACTGTCTATTTGAAAAGCACCTTACTCGCCAAGGACCAAGAGGTCATGGCTTTAAATCCCTTAACCCCAAGTTGCTCCAGGGACACTGACCCTAAAATTAGGAAATTCTGCTCAATGCCATAAATGTAAATGTAAAATATAAATCTAATAGTAGCGGTGGCAGTAATAGTAGTAATCGTAATGGTGGTAGTAGCAGTGGTAGAAGCAGTAGTACAATTGTAATGGTAATGGTGTAATGGTAATGGTGGCAGTAGTGGAAATAGTAGTAGTAGAAATAATGATAGTAGTAGTACTGGTAGTGGTAGTAGTTGTAGTAATGAATGTAGTAGTAGTGGTAGTTGTAGTGATAGTAGCAGTGGTAGAAGTAGTAGTACTAGGGCTGGGCTCAAAAAATCGATTCACCGATCAATATCGATTCTCGTTCGAAAAATACGATATTGATTCAAAAATTTGGAGAACGATCTTTTCCTGCGGCTATGGGGTATGGCGTCACATCAATGACCAGGAGCCATCGGCCAACAGGATTCGCAGGTAGAAGCTGCCAAAACCCCGCCCCCACACTGCCAAAACCTATCCCCTTTCCAACCGCACGCGCAGAATTCTCACTCGAGATCTCACTACTGTGCGCGCGAGGACATTTAACACATCGAGAAGAAAAAAAACATTCGCGAGAGGAAAAATACAGTTCGCGCGCTATATTATCACAACTGCGCACTCTTAATTTTGTGCTCTGGAGTTTCACATTCGCGCGCGACTTTGAAATTTACGCCCGCGAATTTTTTGCGGCGAGCCATTTTGCGCACTCTAGTTTTGGCACTGATGTGACGCTAGAGCTGGGTGATATGAACAAAAACATTATCACGATATTTTTTGTCATATTGATCGATTTCGATAATTATCACGATATATTGTCATATTGTGTTTTTTTTATGTTTTTTTTGGATTCTTATACAGACTGAATGAACAAGTTAAAATAATCAAACAATATTAAACAAATAATTTTCAACAAATTTCTACTTGAAGAGCCCTGAGAACTGGGGGAAAAAATTGCCGCTGCCAAAGAACAGCTAAAGAGAGCTGTCCACACCTCACTTCCAGAGCGCTTTCTCAGTGCTTGTTGTTGCTAAGTTACAAAAAGCGTCTGGTATTTTCACGTTCATATTTTATTAGTTTTTTCCCAGGCGGCATTTGTTGTCAAAGCGTCCGCCGTAACTATAAAGCGCTGCATGTTCATCGCCTTTTTTCAATCACCGCGGCATCTTTTCTAAGGGCTGCGACATACTCAACGCTACGTGACGGGTGCGCTTGCGCTTAATCATGAGGACTCCAACAGGTGGCAGTGTACACCATAAAAGCATCCAGTCTGCTGTTAAGTGACAGAAGAAGTAGAAAGCAGCAGTGAGAGAAAACATTTTGCTGTGAAATGAGGAAGATAAAAAATTATTTGCATTCGGATGTTACAAAGGTGCAAAAAAAACGGCGAAACCGTTCAGCCGTGTTGATAGTAAACAACGATGCTGACTTCACGTGGCAAAACTTTAACATACAGCTGCCCCAATTTTTCAAGAGGTACTGCAACTCTCATAAATTTATGACGACGCTCAGCGGATGCGTCAAGAGAACGCTGAGAACGCGTGCCAGCCATGATGCGCGTGCATAAGCGCTCTGAACGTTAAGTATATCTCAGCACACGACCACTAATGTTTACCACACGGCTTTTTCGTGTGTTATGGGCAAATTTGCATCAGTGGGCGCGATTGGCTGTTGTGCTGGCGTCATGCCAAGCTACGTGATTGGCCAAAGATACTGTCTATCTCAACGCGCTGTCGCATAGTGGACAAACAAGTATGATCGAATTTTATAGCTTAGTTTATCATCGTTATCGTCATCACATTTTTCTCGATAAAATATCGAGATCGTTTTATCGCCCAGCACTATGTGACGCCATAGTATGCACTACTTCTCGTGACCGTGCAAGGAGAGCTATAAAAACGTGAGACTGGCAAAACCGAAACCAAATAGAGCCATGGCTGAAGCTGCTCCGCTCAAATCACCGTCTGGCCTAACTTTATAACCAAGCAAAACTAGTATTGACGCAAAGAAATCTCTAAATAAATCGATATCGAATCGAATCGAATCGAAACAAGAACTGAATCGGATCATGGCCTTGTGAATCGGAATCGAATCGATTCAGGAAATCAGCAACAATACCCAGCCCTAAGTAGTACAATTGATAGTAGTAGTAGTAGTAGTAGTAGTAGTAGTAGTAGTAGTAGTAGTGGTGGTAGTAGTAGCAGTAATGGTAGTAGAACTGGTAGTGTTGGTAGTAGTAGTAGTAGCAGTACAAGTACAGTAGTAGTACAATTGATAGTAGTAGTAGTAGTAGTAGTAGTAGTAGTAGTAGTAGTAACAGTAATGGTAGTAGTAATACTGGTGGAGGTAGTAGTACTGGTAGTGGTGGTAGTAGTAGTAGTAATGGTAAAACTAGTAGTACTGGTAGTGGTAGTTGTAGTGGTAGTAGTAATGGTGGTAATGGCAGTAGTAGTTGTAACATTTTCATATCCAGATCTTATCTGTGAACGTATTGTCATATATTATATAAACCACAATATAATTGATCTGGAACCAATTACAAGAGAGCACTAAACTGTAAAGCAACAGTAATCCAGTCCTCAAGAAGTCACTAACAGGTTAAACTAGATTAATGGCATAGTCAATGCTTCTTCTCATCTCATTTTGGGGATTCACTACCCACTTAAAGCTTAATTCATATCACATATTTCATGATGCTGTAATATAAAAGCATGTTGAATTGAACACTGTCTGATGCTGACTTTACCAAGCTGTCAAAGTTTTGAAACTGCAATTACAGTTCACAAGTCAGACCTGTTCTGCTTGTAACGTACAAGTTTTTTTGCTGACGCTCTGAATGTGCAGCTAAAACGTCACAGTAATGTCAGCAGTGTCCAAGAAAAATGCACCAACAGACAGAGCTCAGTAGTAGGTTAAACACTTCTGCAAAAATGCTGAACCCCCTCTACAACAGTCTGCACTGGTCACAATGAACACAAGGCTGAACAAACCTGGACTCTCACAAAATATAAAACACACACACTTACCATCTGGAACCAGAGGAATCTTATTTAGGTAGAATCTTAGATTACGGTATTCATTCGCTTGTCGCGGCTCCTTATAATTCTGGGAAGACACAAAACAGAGAAAAAGAAAAAGACAGAAATGATCGTCAAATTATCCTGATGCAATGATGAACTCATCATGAACTCGGCCAGAACAGCTGAGACCGAGAGCGACACATCTGACATATAGCGGCCAACATAATTTAAAATGTGACATGAAGAAACTGCTGCATGCATAACTAGACTTGAAAATCGGGCTTGGCGATATAAACTCAAATCAATATTACCATTAATTGAACATTTTACCTCGATGACATTAATGAATGATTATTATGTTGCTTTAATTGTTTTTTTATGTTCACTGATAAGGTTTCTATTGTAAATTTGCTCAACTATTAAAGCTGGAATATTTTTTTGAATGAAAGTGTGCATACTTGAAAGAGACTCTTAGGTATTACTATTAAACTGACTTGCGCATGTATTTTCCTCCACTGATGTAACATATACAGTGATACAGGTTTTAGGATGTGATACAATGGTTTAAAATGAAAGGGACATTTCATTTTAAGTATAAATATAAAATGAACACAAATCTGTAAGCATTAAAGCATTGGCGTGGGTTACATTAAAAGAGCTTTAAGAGAGCATCAGGTTGTTAGTGCTGTCTGGGAAAAGGAAAAAGAAGAGAGTGGGCGGAACACTTTACCGGATAACTATGGCGGTACTTGTACAGGTCCTTGGCAGCATAAAAGCTTCTTTTCATCTTAGCAGACGACTCGGATGTGTCACCTAACTGAGAGAGAGAGAGAGAGAGAGAGAGAGAGAGAAAGTTAATAGATGGCAGGAAAGAATGCATGAATGAGTCCACTCATGTCCTGCTGTCAGCATCCCTATAGAGATGCAGAACTCGTACCAATAGGAAAGCGAAGAGCTCCATTAGTCGGTAATTTGTGTCTGTATTTATTAATTCATGTTCATTCCTTACTCAGCTTCCCCTAATGTACATACACATGCCTACGCTTGAATGAGTAAAACGGCAACACAACGCATGAAGCATTACAATATTCAAATACATTCATGTGACTACAACACACAGGGCCTTATTATCCTGTACTCACAAAAAACTACGGCCTGATGTGATTTAGTAATTTATGTAATTTATAAAGAAATAAATCAGAAGGTGCTTAAATATATACAATATATACAAATACACAAGCAACCAAAGTTAAAATAAAGTTGTAGTAAAGTCACCCAAATGCATAATTAAACAAATGTGTTTTGAATTAGTTGTTTCTTAAATAATTCTATTAATACAGCTGATCTTTGTGTTATTGGAAGACCAGATATCTGCGTTCTTATAGCGGTGTTCCAGCAAAAACACAAAATAAAACAAGATGAGCAGCTTTTGTTGCTGAAATTAAATTTTGCCAGTGGTGGAAAATGAGAAAAACAGGAATTAGGTCGGATTTAAGAGGTCAAAAATCTCAACGGCCTGGCCACAATCTTAGGGTTTCAGCATTTCAGCACATCAACATCGCCCTTAGCTAAGGTCTGAAAGACATTTGAACAAACAGTGTGTGAAAAAAGCAACGTTCTGCTAAATTATTCCACGTCAGGCCGCAAGTGCTAAAAATAGATTAAGCTGCTCTAAACCGCATCAAGACAGCAGCAGGGCAGAAAGGTTATTATAGCTCTTTGGATGTAAAATCATTAAGGAATACAGACGAATTCCACCATCAGGGATCTATAGATACAGCGTATATTTTTAACAAAATAGCTTGACATTGTGTCTATATTTTGGAGACAATCAGGTGAGCACGTGATTGGCTGTTGGCAGAATAGAATAGCATAAACACCAGAAAGATACGCCACAAAACAATAAAATGAATTATTACTATGATCCACGTGTTCTTTATGTTTTTTTATTCCAACTGAAAGCTTTGGTTAAAAATAACTTGCGTCTCTGCATTTTGAAGACAAGCTGCCGAACACGAATGTAGAAAAGAAAAAAAAACACAGTAAAGTGCATAAGATTAACAGCGTTAAAATGCATTATTATCGTGATACAAGTGCTCTTTATCTTTTTGTTGCCGTTAAAAGCATTTTGTCAAATGTCAAGCTTTTAAAAATAAAATCGCTCGACATTGTGTCTAGGTTTTGGACTCCAGCAGCTGAGCACGTGATTGGCTGTTTGTAATACAGAATAAACACAGGAAAATACGTCGGCGTAATGGCAGTAAAATGGATTATTATAATGATCCACGTGTTGTCCATCTTTTTATTCCATTTTAAAGATTTCTGTCCAATATCAAGCTTATTCTTTTAATAGCTCAACACTGTGCCCACGTTTTAGAGACAAGCAGCTGAGCACGCGATTGGCTGTTTGCAGAATAGAATAGGAAGCGCTGGAAAATGCGGCGACATAATAGCAATAAATGCATTATTATAATGATCCACGTGTTCTTTGTGATTTTGCTTCCAATTAAAACATCACATTTAGAACGGTTGTCAATAATCTTTCTAATTATAGCCCCAGTGATCGCCTACTCGCACATCACGACCCACTTCTTATTTCCGACTCCGATGTTGACTCGAGTGCACTCGGCTACTTTTGTTGGTTTGTTGGGGTGTATTTTTTTGTCCACCGGATTTTTACTGTGTTGTTTGGTTCGAATCTCACCTCGGAGAGACTGATGGGGATGGAGATAGGATCGGATCCTCCGTCCTCCTCCTCTTCCTCGTCGCTCTCCGAGTCGGTGTCCCAGGTGGAGTCGCATTCCTCCACCGTGCTCGGCTCCTTGTATCTCAGCGCACCCATCAGGTTTCCCATTGAAACATGTGAACACACTGCTGTGTTCCCGCTTCTCCGCTGCCGTCGTCTACATCGTCATCCTCATCCTCATCGTCATCTTCTTCTACATCCTCCTCCTCCAGCAGCAGCGCCGGGGTTCGAGTGAGGCTGAGACGCTCACACAGCTGCTTATGTGAGCCGACAGGGGGCTTTCCACCAAACCATCTCTCTCTCTCTCTCTCTCTCTCTCTCTCTCTCTCTCTCGCTCTCTCTCTCCCCCCCTCTCCCTCTCTTTCCCTCTCTCTCTCTCTCTCTCTCTCTCTCTCTCACACACACACACACACACACACACACACACACACACACACACACACA
>JAVGVS010000217.1:140000-212384 GCA_032718565.1 Distichodus sexfasciatus | reverse complement strand
CTCTCTCTCTCTCTCTCCCTCTCTCTCTCTCTCTCTCTCTCTCTCTCAATTAAATGACTATTAAAACATCAATCTCATCAACCAACATCTCATTTAGGCTAAGCAATAATCCAGCATTATTATGAGAATCATTAACCAGCTTGTAACCTGTCCCAAGTAAATGAGGAAAATATAGTTTCATCCACTGACGTTGATTATGCACAGCTTTAAGATATACAATGTGTACAGGCCATTGTAGGCAGGCCAACAATATTGTCTTTTTAAATACAGTCAAACCAACCTAACACTTTTACTGTAATCTCTATCATATATTTATCGTAAATATTTGTAAAACATTCATAAGTAATATCTATGTGGTAGTGTACTTGACGACTTGAGGACCTGAGGAGAGAAATCATCACACGCTCCTGACATACCGTAAACGAATATCATTTGAGCCGTTTCACTTCCTCAGTACACACTCAAGAAACCTCCCCATCACGGCTTATGGATGAGTGCTCGTGTGTGATTCTTGCTCTTGGGCTTTTCTCTGTATTACCATTAAAATATTTAAGGACAGTCCACTAAGCATGTGTCATCTTACTGACTAAGTGCAAAGGGAAGCACAAAAAAGTCAGATTTTGCTTATTGTTATTCACAGTTCAATATAGCCATAGATTAGAGGACTAAGGACAGTTTCACTGAGAAATCGTGTATATTTGTGATTGCTGGGTACCAGTAATCACCTTGTTCTCCTCATCATTTCTTCTTATTCATCTGTAAACATTTCCATGTTTTTGTCATATATATATTTAATTTGCACTACAAAGAGTGGGGCTTTTTGGTACATTGCTTAACAAGCATAATTTAATTTTTGACTTATTGGATGGTCTAATATCAGAAGTTCTGAAACATCTATTGTCTTTTACTGTTCTAGAATTCTAAACATAGAAATGATCATAATCTACAATAATATATAAAATTTGAAAGGTGTTTTGTCTCACATTATCCCACAGCAACCTTAAAATAGTGTAGATTAGTGTACAATGCTTTTACAGAATAAATGCAATTATTTATTCTATTCAATGTCCATTTCATTCATTAAACATATTTAATATTATGTGTTATTAGTATTAATTGAATAAACAGTAGAATTTAAAGTTCCATCAAAGGTTCTCTGATGTATGTGAACATTTTTAAAAAAAGGTTCCACAATAGTTACTTTCACTGGTAACTTACTTTTATAATTCTGTCTGCCTGCCTGAGCCTGTCTGATGCACAAATTTGCTATCTGAAGAAAGAAAAATAAATGTGTTTACATTTTGACAGATTTACAGTAGGGTCACATAATCTGATAGCAGCTATCAAAAATGGTGACCTCTATGCTAGAGCCTGTCTATGGCCTTAAGACACAAAATCTGTTTTGATTATGAAATACTGATGCACAAACTTGTTATCTGAAGAAATTATATGTATGTCTTTAATTTTTTTTACAGTGTTAAAGTAGGGTCATATAATCTGATGACATTATGTGACCCTACAGTAACTCTGTAAAAATGTAAGGACATAGATAAATATTTTCTTCAGATAACAAGTTTGTAATTGTATTGTTGTTCTCTCCCCATGACTGCTGTTCTAATATTTGCACATATTATTGAACATATTTTTACATATTACTGGTTGTAGCTTTCTCCACTTGACTGCTGTTACAATATTTGCATTATTATTAGTGGTATTATTATTAATTACCGATCAATTCAGTGGTGGCCCCTTTAAGACGCCTGAGGGTCGTAGCGAAGTCACGCCCCTTTCCGGTAGACCCTCATGAGACATAACATACATTTTTGAATGGGACTCAATGGACAGAAAACTATTATTTTCTGGTCCCGGTCGACATGAGCCTTGAATTACACATATGACGTTTGTGGATTTTTATTGAAATGTAATGTTTAATAAATATTCCTGTAAAGAAAGCTGCAGTTCGTCACGTCACTGCTGAATTACAGCGTTGTTAAATTTTGTAACTCCAGTCACTACAAGGCCATCAGTCGCACACATGACGTCACTACACGTTCCCTCCACTCATGGCGCCCGTTCTGGTTCTGTCACAGATCACGATCTCAAGATGCTGGTCTGATTTGTTCCCGATTGTCATCATATGAGCAAAGCTGTAGAGCGAGAGAGCCATGTTCCACGAATTTCGTTCGTAAGTGCGTAGTCCCGAGAGATGTAGTCCTCTGAGCGGGCTCAAACAAAACCTAATATAATTCATTTTCCTCGCACTGAATTGTAACCTTGTTGACGTGAAAAACTATTTTATTTATATATTTTTAATTCACAAACATATGTAAAATTCATGACATAATTCAAACGGGACCAGAAAATAAATTTCATGTCTCCATTGACTCCCATTTATATTTTTACTGCAGTTAGGTTCCATGGACCGGAAGCGGAAGGGCGTGACTTTTTCCACTCTATTCACGTAGCAGTTGTAACATGGCGAGGTGTATAATGTTTTAACCTCACTTAACTTTGGGTTTATACCGTTTTCAAGACAGTTTCTAATGAATAATGCTGGGTGGTGGCACTGATGAACTTTACCAAGGATATATGCCGGTATTTCTGCACTTGGGAAGCGGTAAGTGACACACGTCTCGGAAACTTTTGTCGTTTTTCTCTTTTGGTTTTACCGCCGATAAGGAGAACAGTGCTGTTACTTGTCTTGTGGTTATTAACCCGTTCCTGATGTGAATTTACAGAATTCAACAGCCCATAGTTTAACAGCTAGGTCCGCTATAATCAGCTGAAACATCTACACCAGCCAGTACCATTTCTCCTTTTTAATGTTTTCACGCTTTATCTTTGTACACGTTTTTTAAATCGTACAACGACGCAATTTCTTCGTGAATGCCCTGAAACAATTACACCACATTTAATGTAGTAGTTCTGGTTAGCCACAGCCGAGCAGTGAGACAGAAGTAAAATTCTGTATGGACAGAAAAAGTGGAGGTTAGTCTTGATGTGGAAGTGACAAGTGGCTTATTAATGTATTTAATATATATTTTTTAAGTGGTATAGCTGTGGTAATGCACATCATTTTTTGTTGTCTGATAAGGTCATCTGAATTACGAATTAGCACATCAGACATCCTATAAAATTGAAATGTTTTAAATATAAAAGTTCCAGAATTTATTTATTAAATAAAAGTCACAACAAAATGTGACCTCTGCATTTGACCCATTCGTGAAGGAGCAGTTGGCCTGGGGATGAGCAGTGCTTGGGGATGGTACCTTGCTAATGAGTACCCCAGTGGTACCTTTACCAGTCCATCTGAATTCCCAATTAACACATAAGACATTACCAATGCTTAGAAAACCAACCAACAAAGCAGAGGTCAGTTTGGTCAATAATGTCAGTTTGGTTAATATTGTCTCAATATATTTCTTTCTTTCTAAACACATTTAGAATCTGATGTCGGGACCTCCTGAGGTAGAGCTGGCGATATGATCACAATTAATTGAACATTTTATCTCATTTATGATGAATGAATTATTCATTTTTTAGGGTTTTTTGTTTTCTCTTAAGTAATTATGCTCAAACGAGATAAAGCTGGGATTTGTTTTTGAATAAATGAGTAAGTGTCTTTTCTTTGTGATTTTAAGATAAAGGAAAAAGTATGGTGCAGGGTCACAGTACAACATAGTATGTAATATGTGATTAAGTTAGTGAGTATCATTGTGAACACACCACAGCACAGCAGTGGGCAGCTTTTTTGGCAGCACCCAGGGAGCAGCACTTAAGGACAGAAACTTGTTCATGAGTACCTCAGTGGTATCTTTACCAGTCAGGTAATTGAACTGGTACCTGGGTAGTGTAATGGTTAGGGGGTTTGCCCTGTGATTGGAAAGTCGCCGGTTTAAGTACCAGACCAGTAAAGATACCACTGAGGTAAAAATGAGCAAGGCACTGTCCCCAAGCATTTGCCCACTGCTCATTCATGAATGGGTCAAATGCAGAGGTCACGTGTGCGCTGTGGTGTGTTCACAATGACAAGTGATCACTCCATTTCTGTACCAACTGCACCCTAAGTATAGCACTGTTGCTGTGTTTGAAATAGTCATGGGCAAGAGGTTTTTCTAATTAATTTTCAATAAAACGGCCTGCCTTATCCTGAGGGTTCACAATCTTTAAACTGCAGCAGTGGCTATGTGCGAAGTTTCACGGTAGGAGAGATCTGATCTTAAATAAACCTCAAAGACCTGAACTAAAACAAACATTTACTTTTTGTTGGTCTCAGATTACTTATAACACAAAAGTGGTGAATGCTGTTTGGAGTCCCCCTCCACTGACCACGCTATCTGCCTCCGCTTTATTGAACACATTTACCACTTTAACTCTCATGGCTCACCCCTTGAATATTTGAACGTTGTAAATATAAATGCACACTTTAAATGTAAATCTACTAAAAGCAGCTTTCGCCTCCCATTTTGGGATATCTTCCCAAAGCACTTTCCGCAGTTCTAATTTACTGTCTCTTGCTGACTCTGTGTCTTTGCTGATTGTGTGTGAGCGAAAGAGAGATGGTTCCCTGGTGTTTGTGGGGTAATTGTCTCTCATCTGCAGCTACGCTTTGTTGCTTGCTGATAGCGGGAGAGAGACTGTAACAGCACATCCGCAGCTCAGCTCTGCCTAAACCCCAAGCTACCCATCTGTGTGTGTGTGTGTGTGCGCGTGCAAGCGTGTGTCATTGTTGGCTTTTTTGCCATTTGAGAGGACCTTATTATTGTTTAAAAGAGAAAAACCATATTTCTCTGAAGAGGTGTTTTGTGTAGGAGGCCTATAAAATTGAAATGTTTTAAATATAAAAGTTCCAGAATTTATTTATTAAATAAAAGTCACAACAAAATGTGACCTCTGCATTTGACGCATTCGTGTAGGAGCAGTGCGCAGTTTTTTGGCAGCACCTGGTGAGCAGTGCTTGGGGATGGTACCTTGCTCATGAGTACCCCAGTGATACCCTTACCGGTCCAGGACTTGAACTAACCCTAACCCTAACCATTATGCTACCAGCTGCCACAAAAAGGGTGGCTTAATTTTAACAAAATTTTTAACCTACTCTCTCCTTTACCTTTAGCTAGGACTTTTCTGAATTCTAAAACTAATGAAACAAAAGTTTTTTGCAAGTGCAATACGTACAGTATATAGTATATAATAGAACTAAAACATATGATAAGCTGATAAAGCCTGTAGATGAGCATCTGCTGATAAATTTATGAGTGTATGTATTATGCCCTGCCGGTTGTGCACTGTGTGCAGTGTTATGAAAAAGTATTTTTCCCCCCTTCCTGATTTCTTCTTTTTTTGCATATTTGTCACATGTTTCAGATCATAAAACAAATTGGAATTTTGGCCCACTCTTATTTTCAGAGTTCTTTTAATTCCGCCACATTGGGGGGTTTTCAAACATGAAGTGGCTGTTTAAGATTATGCCAAAGCATCTCAATTGGATTGAAGTCCGGACTTTGACTAGGCCACTCCAAACCATATTTTTTTGACCTATTCAAAGCTGGACTTGCTGGTGTGTTTTGGATTATTGTTCTGTTGCATAACCCAAGTGTGCTTGAGCTTCAGGGCATAAACTGATGGCCAGACATTCTCCTACGGGATTTTCTGGTAGAGAGCAGAGTTCGTGGTTCTACCAATTACAGCTAGACGTCTAGGTCAAGACCTAGCAAAGCAGCCCTGTGGACTGTTGGTATAATGTTCTTTTGATCAAATATTAGTTTTACGCCAAATGTGACGAGACGCAAACCTTCCAAAAAGTTCAGTCCACAGAATCCTTAACATGTTTTTTGGCAATTTGAGCCTTCATGTTCTTTTTGGTCAGCAGTGGTTTTCGCATTGCAACTCTTCCATGGATGCAATTTTTACATAAAAACTGTATTTAACTGAGGCAAGTGAGGTCTGCAGTTCTTTAGATGTTCTTCTGGGTTCTTTTGTGACCTCCTGGATGAGTTGTCTTCTAATTTTTGTTGGCTGGGGAAGGTTAATCACTGTTCCAAGTTTTCTCAGTTTGTGTCAGTCTGGTTCATTGAAGTCCAGTGCCTTACAAATGGCTTTGTAACCCTTTGCAGACTGATACATGTCAATGAGAGACATCAATGTTTCTCATCTGTTCTTTAGTTTCTTCAGATCTTGGCATGATGTATTGCATTGTGAGATCTTTCAGCCTACTTCATTTTGTCAGACAGGTTCTATTTCAGTGATTTCTTGGTGGAACATGTCTGGCAGTAATCAGGCCTGGGTGAAATTAAACTCAGCTTTCTAAAAAATGTGGTTGATCACAGGTAATTCATGATTGACCAGTGGGAGTGGAGTTACTTTTTCCACATATCTTTTTTCCCTTAAGTGAAATCATCATGTAAACACTGCATTTTGTATTTACTCGGGTTATCTCTATTTAATATTTAAATTTGTTTGGTGATCTGAATCACGTAAGTGTGACAAAATCAGGAAGGTTAAAATACTTTTTCACAGCACTGTACACTTAACTCCAACATGTGCAATTAATACATTTAAAAAAGTCAATGTTGACAGTAATTTAATTTACAGCGTGACATTGAGACTTTTGCAAAAGATAGCACTTGGGCCGAGTTAAAATGGCTCACAGATCTTGGTTTTCAATCTGCACGGTTTCGCTCTTTCACAAAGCAATCAGCATCACTTCCAGAATTAGGAGGAAAATTAAGGAACGTTACCAGGCAACCTGATAGCTGCAGGTTGCTAAGTACACACTAAATGCTTTTGGGAGCAATGGAGCACGTAACGGCGGAGATGGAGGGAGGATGCAGTCAGGAAAAAATGTAATAAGAAAGAAAGAAAAAAATAGGGGCCAACAAACAGCAAAGAATCTTATAAAATACACGTTTTAGCATTTAATGCTAATTTTATTCAATTATTGTAATTAAAAAGTGTTTATAAAGTTATAATAACAGGTTATGATGTTTAGTAATAAATTCTAAATGCTATTAAAAGTAAGAAAATACATGTATTTAATGTACATTACAAAGGCACAGTATTAAAAGTTATAATGTTTTCATTTATTTAGATTTATGAACACAGATAATTTAATATTGGCTTTTTATTATTTATTATTTATGAGAATGTTTTGAAATAATGTTTGTAAAATGAATGTTAGAAACATTCTTAGAACACAAAACTACAGATGTTTATAAAACCAAATTTGAGAAATGTTTTTATAATACAAATTAACAAATGTTTATGAATAAAAACAAGCTTATATACAAATGCATTAACAAAATTATGCTCCATTAAATATATGAAAAGTTCTTTCTAAAGCTAGAAAAGAATCAACTTTAATTGAATTACTTGAATTAAGATAATATAACAATAAGATAATATAAATGTGCTGGAATTTAAGTATTTCAATTACAACGTTGTAATCTATTTAGTTGCATGGAGACAGATCATTTCAGGGTTAATTTGTTATTTATTATTGTGAAACAGTTTTAAAATATAGTTTGTAAAACTATAACTTTAAATTGATTATTTAAATGAAATAAAGACATCATTTAAATGTTGAGGTTTATTAAGATTTATGTGTATCAGTTTATTAAACTCTATTACTTTACTGTCGTCAGCAGCTTTATATATTTACAAAATGTGATGAGGCAACGTTTTTCACCATACACGACATGTAATAAACACTATGAGGCAGTTATCAACATTGACACCAATATTCACCAACATTCATAAAACAACAAAAGTTCAACACAATGAATAGACAATACAGTAAATAGACAACATACCGATACAACAGTGTAACAGTGGAGAGTGAATGGGATGTAAACCCTAATGACTGATACTGCACATGAGATTATACTGCACAACATCAGACTGCTTTATAATTAGGGGTGGGTCATTAATCAAAACTGATATTCAGAACCTCTGATCAACATAAATATTGCCCATGATCATTATTTAGATTATTTACCACAAAGATATGCACTCTTCCATTAGAAAAAATATTCCAGCTTCACTAGTTGAGTATACTTACATTAGAAACCTTGTCAGTGAACTATGAGGGCAAAAACAAACTAAAATAATCACTCAGTAATCATTTGAATGATTTGTGATACTGATCTGAGGGCATCGTCCAGCCTTATTTATATGTATGTTTATAAGTATATATATATATGTGTATATAATATAACGCATGTTTATTAATTAATTAATAAATGTATTTATTTATATCTTCAGCGCAGGAGTCCGGAGACTGCAGCGATGCTTCCGGCCTGCGTGATCAGAGTCTTGGTGTGAAGCCAGAGCTCATTTAAAGCGGTCCTGATGGCATGTGGCATCTCTGTGGCAGTCTGCCTGCTGCCTGCAGCCTCCGACTGATGGACTTGGCTCTACGGAGTAGATCTGCCAGTGTGGGAGACACAGCAGCTCTGTCACGAAGCCTAGACGGTCAGCAAGGACAGGGTTAGATGCTGTTCATGCGGATAATCGCTGCTTAATTATATGTCAGAGCAGAAATAATTAGATATTAAAATTTGCATGGGGGTGTATAATTTTATTTAATATCTCATTGCGTTGTTCGGAGTGTTACACTTGTGTGTATTATTTCTGGTAATGTAACTGGGCAGGGTTTACACAAGATTAGCATTAGATGTTTATTCACTACACTGCTCAGAATTTATATTTACATTATATTACATTGAAGGCATTTAGCAGAGGCTCATATCCAGAGTGACATCCATTTCCTAATTACAGAGACTGAGAGCAACTTGCTCAGTGACCCAGTGGTGGTAGTGCTGGAGGTAGGATGTTAACCCATGACCTCTTGGTCCACGATGAGTGAAGGTGAGTGATTATTTGTCTTTGTGAACACACCACAGCACAGCACAGCACACAGTGCACCACAACCAAATGTGACCTCTGCATTTGACCCATCTGTGAAGGAGCAGTGGGCAGTTGACGGGAGCAGTGCCTGGAGACGGTACCTTTACCGGTCTGGGATCCTACCACTTTGTTTAATTTGAAAAAAAAATAGTAAAGGCAGCTTACAGGGGCGGGTGGTTATGTAAGACTGTTCGCCTCATGATCGGAGCGGTGCTGGTTTGAATCCCGTACAAGTAAAGGTACCACTGAGGTACTTATGAGCAATGTACCCTCCCCAAGCACTGCTCCTCAGGCACTGCCCATCTTAGCTGCCCACTGCTCCTTCACAGATGGGTCAAATGCAGAGGTCACTGTGTGCTGTGCTGTGGTGTGTTGACAGTCACTCACATTCATTAAATCTCCATTGATACATCATTTCAGTGAGCCCATAGAATTGATCCAAAATGAAAACATTGATCTGACATTGTATTATATAATACTATATATAAGAGGAGGTGTATTGTTGATTTACAGAATAGACAGTATTTTAGTTAAAATGATATTTGGGGGGTATTTGATCGTGTTAAATCAGCATGTTATATTGTCTCATATCAATCTCTGGCTCCTGAATTGAATCAAATTTGAATCGTATCGTAACAGACTTTGTAATATTGGCAGGTGTCGAATCATTATCCATTTAATCAATATAAAATTGAATTGTGATTAAACTTCATTTACACCCCTACATACTAGTCACAAGGATATACTAGTAGGCAATTATAGTGATGTCAGTCTTTCAGAATTCTGAAGTAGGAATATAAACACTCCACTCTGAACCAAATCTTTAACAATGTATTAATTATGCAGCAACATTCGAAATCACTTGAATGCAAGCAGGAATACTGACGTGTCAAACTAAAAACCACCAGCAGAGAGCAGCAGTTCTCCTGCAATGAATCTCTTTCTGAACTCAAGTCTTCTACAGCGCTCTCTCTCTCTCTCTCACCCTCACTTCCTATTATACCTCGAGCTGTTTGGTTCCACACAGCCTTTGATCCCGATTTTTTAATGTGTCGAATATGAATGACGCCCACAGTTCTGGAGAGCAGCAGCAGCAGCAGTGGCAGATGGGTCATTATCCACACATGTGGAGCCATGGAGAGCTGGACCTGAGGTGACACTCCATCACTGGAAAAAAACACTGACCTGCTCCAACAGGGACACTTTTATATGTCCCTCACATTCCCCACACACACACCCCCCGAAAATACATAGAATCCCAAAGCAAACATGGGCTTATTATGCTTTCCAGACACATACGCATTGCTTTCTTCCTTCCCTAAATCAGGTAACACACACACACTCACACACTCTTGCATTGCTATCTTTCTAAGGTGTTTCCATTAACTCCTGTAATGACTAGTCATAAATAATACTACAGCTACAGTTTACCTTAACCTTTTAAACTGTAGCTTTTCAGTAACCAAAACCAAAAATATTTTACCTCATTTAGTTTTTCCAGTAAAACATGCAAATGTTCTGTAAAATAACTGTTCCTTTTAGGGACTGGTCGTCACAAACAAAAATATCCCTTGACATTTCCTGGCATCAATTTAAGGAAATTCTGTGACTTGTAATATCATTAAATATGTCTGTTCCCAGTGTTGGGGAAGCTAGGGTTAGGGTTAGGGTTAGGGTTGGGGTTTTAACTGATAGTTTTTCAGTAACCAAAAGTATTTTTTTAAAAACCTCTTTATGTTTTTCAAATAAAACATGCAAATGTTCTATACAATAATTGTTGCCTTTGGGGACCGGTCCTCACAAACAAAAATGGCACCGTGAAGCCATAAAAATGGACAAATCATCCTCATCCTCATCTTTCAGGGGACAGCCAGGTCCTCACAACCCTTAAACCTTAAAACCACATTCACACACACATATACACACTTCCTCCAGCGCTCCAGAGTACATTCAGAGTCCATTACTGTGGCTTTAGTGGTGTAGTGCGAGCCCAGCGCTCCCTGCCTCATTAATAACACATCTCTCTAAATAACACCAGACTGGCTGCTCTAATGCTGTATGTGTGAGTGTGAGTGTGTGTGTGTGTGTGTGTGCTTACGGACTACAGCGAGCAAACCCTCGCTGTACAGCTTGGCCCACTCCATCTCTCCTCATCCACACCAGCTCCGGAACACATCCACGTCACTCAAACGTCCAGCAGCATCTAATGAGCATCTCAGCATTCTGCAGCCCAAAACTCAACGAGCTCACATCCATCTATACTGCACAGACACACTGCCAATTATCTGACAGTTTATGCCAATCACACACACACTCTGATGTATCAAAATCGATGACTTATTTCAACCCATCTCACACACACACTCTCTACTTCTAGCATATCCATGTCATGGCATTGATTTAAGCAAATTCTCTGACTTGCAATATGTTTATAAATATGTCTGTTCCCAGCGTTGGGGAAACTACTTTTAACCTGTAGCTACAAATATGACAAAGTAGCTAAGCTGCTGATTTTTCATAGTAGTAAGCTACGATCTGTGTATCATTTGTTTGTTTTTTCCATATTAAAACCCAAAATCTGTCTTTTTAAAAATATTCATTCCCAAAACCAAAATGAAAAATTGAGTAAATGAGTCGTTTTCCAGTTTCCCATTTTGAACTCAAAAGACAAATGGACAACAGAAGATAAGATAAAGTAGAAGTTCTACATTTGATCGAGAACATGTATCTGTCACTTCTGGGTCCCACCACTAGTGCTCAATGAAAAAACAAAATTTTTCATCATTTTAATTTTTGGTCTTTATTTTGGTCGTAAAATAGGTAATCGGAAAACGATTCTTTGTTTTTAATCTTCATTTTGGCAACGAATATTGAAAAGAGGTATATTTGGGGATTAGGTTGTGGTTTTAATGTGAAAAACCAAAACCCAAACGGATTAGCGATAGACTAAGAGTCGTGTACTACATCCAAGCTGTTTCACGCCATGCATTCTTGCGTCTGTCTTTGCTAAGGTGAACTCTGTCCTCCGACTTTATCTCTCACCTGCCGACAGTGATGCAATATCTCATGCTGTGATGCAATATGCAATAGCCTATCAGATCCCACTTCTACCACTTCAACACCAATCAGAAACTACATTAAAAATGTTGGTAAGGATGTAGCATTTCACCAGGCTGCACTGCTGTTAGTAAAAAGAGTTGTTAGTTATTTTTATAGCATTTAAAAGCATCTTGGCTACTCATAAGCTGGTGAAAATGTGATGTGTGTAGTTAGCTACTCTCCAACACTGTTTCATTATACATTGTTGAATATTTTTGTATATTTGTACACATTGTTAGATCAGTACCTCTCTGTTCGATTATTTGTATTATTATCGTCTTCTATATTTTTTCTTGCTTTCGGAACAAAAGCTAACAATAATAACCTCAAATCTGATTCTGAAATGACCCATACTGATTGGGCAACCCACAATGCCGTGGGACTAATTAAAGCCCAGAACTGAAGAAGCTTTTGATGTTTAAAATAAAGCAGCTAATGAAGGTCATGGGGTCTGCTGAGAGCGAGGCCGCAAACCGCATCACACGTGTACCTTCGTTAGCAGGTTCAACTGCACAAATCAATCACTTTCATAATTCATATTTGTTACTATCCAGCAGGGTCGTCCAGTCAAGCATGACTGTGCATTACAAGCTGCTATTTGCTGTTTCATTTCATGCTCTGATAGAATCTACAGAGAAAAAACATCTAGTTACATGTAGAATACATAAATACGTGCCCGGGACTTGCTGTCTTGTATTCTACAGAGCGCTGGGGCGACGCTGGAGCAGATTCCGATAAGAGTTATGAGACGCAACAGGGCGGTGTTATTATACTGCGGGTGTGACGCTGGAATACGAATTTTGTCCTTAGAAAGTCTGGATCTTTGTTATTCTGTCCATATTCCCTGCTGCTGCCAGTTATCACTACACACACTCTCTCTCTCTCTCTCGCTCTCTCTCTCTCACACACACACTATACATTTACTATACATTTGGGGACCCTGACCCTAACTCCAATCATAACCTCAGTAACGAAAGTGAAGGTTTTCTGCTCTTTAGTTTTCTTATATTACTTTGAAATACAAAAGATCTCTGAACAAAAAATTATTTTTTTTTCACTTAATAAAAAGCTTAGTTTTACTTAATAAAAAGCTAAAAAATCTAAATTAGTGGTTTATGTTTATGCCTTATATTTAACTAATTATATTTAGCAATGTCCTTAAAGCTAATAATGTATTTATAACTATATTACTAATGAATAATATTTTTTAAAAGTATAACTAAAAATACATTTTACATTCTGGATATAATTAAGTATATTAGACTGTGGAAACCACTGCCTGTGGAATCAACGCTTGTTTGAGTGGCATCATTTTAGTCCTCGTAATGGTCAATGACCATGTCGTGCCCACACACACACACACACACACACACACACACACACACACACACACACGGCCCTATCTGCACCCTGACATCCCGCCTCGCTACAGGCGTGGCTGCCAGGGCTGTGTAACACGGCAACTGTTGCCTGGTCATGGCTGTTTAATTATGTTCTTATCAGAGCTCCATGTCTGAGTTCTCCACACGGCCCCGGGGACTCCGACACCTCAATCACCCCATCACCTCCTCCGCTCCTCCGTCTGCTGCTCTCTCTATCTGCCTCTCTTTTCTCTCTGGTCAGCATGGCGCTCACGCTCGGCGACAGGGACGCCTCACCATAATCGCCTAAAAGAAAGACAATAAGAGAGGGGAAGAGAGATGGGGTGGGGTAGGGAGGAATGGAGAGAAAAGAGGATAGTGAGAGCGAGAAAGAAAAGGAAAGAGAAATGGATAGAGAGAGGGAGAAATTGAGAGGAGGAACACAGAGAGGCAGCCAAATTAAGAGACAGGGAAGGTGGGGAAAGAGTGGAGAGAGGAAAAGAGAGGGAGGTAGAAAGAAAGAGAATGAGAGAGAGCAAGAAAGAAGAAGGGGCGACGGAGAGAAAAAGACAGAGAGGGAGTGGAAGAGAGACATGGGGAAGAGGGAGCGAATGAGTGAGAGTGGGAAAGAGGTGAGGAGAAAGGCAGGAAGGAATGGAGAGAAGGATTGTGAAAGAAAGAGAGAGGGCAGGGAGTGGGAGAGAAAAAGAGCAGAGGATGGAGAGATAGGAAGGGAAGATGAGAGGGAGAGAGAAAGAACATGAGAGGCAGGGAGGGTGTGTGTGAAAGAGAGAGGGATGGAGTGAGGAGAAAGAGAGAGAGAAATAGACAGACAGGTGGACAGACAGAGTGAGAGTGTTTGCGTGAGAGGTGGGGAGAGAGAAATAGAAAGAGAGACAGAGAACAGGTGGAGAGAGGAAAAGAGAAATGGAGTGAAAGAGCAAGAAGGAAGCAGGGGGTGAGAGAGAGGGGAGGAAGAGAGGAGAAAAAAGAGAGTGAGAGGCAAGGAGTGTGCAGGAGAGAGAGGGAGTGAAAGAGAGACAGAGTGAGAGAATGAGAAATCCTCTAAATATTCCCAGACACAGCCATAACCCTCTGGTTTAAACCCAGCCCACACGTGGGGATTGTGGATTTGGGAGGTGGGTCTAATGCGGCAAACACTTAAAACTTGCTCACACACACACACACTCTCTCACTCTCACACACACACACTCTCTCACTCTCACACACACATGCCTGGGGAAGACGCGTTGGAGGACGTGGTGAAGGATAACACACTCTTGCCGAAGAGCTTCTCGCTATAGCCATATGTCATTAGGGACGGTCCCATAAGCCTCGGCTGCCGTCCCCCCGCTACGCTGACAGAGACGCTTTATTACCAACGCAGCGTCGACTCAGCCAACATCTGGACGTACGCGAACAGCAAGGCCTACAAAAACTAGCCATTCATATTTTATTGCCCATTTTGCTGCCCATCCATAATTCAGCATAGGAGCTTTACTTAACAGCTCTACTCAGGGGGAATGGGCCAATTACGCAGTGCCTAAGAGGAAGGAGTGATTGGGGGTTGGACGTGGCGTGTGTGTGTGTGTGTGTGTGTGTGTGCGCGTGTGTGTGTGTGTGTGTGTGTGTGCGTGCGTGTGTGTGTGTGTGCGTGTGCGTGTGTGTGTGTGTGTGCGTGTGTGTGCGTGTGCGTGTATGTGTGTGTGTGCATGTGTGTTATCCGATTATTGGAGTTATAAATGAAACAGGCTGTGGGCCGGGGAGTGGACGTTTGCATTAGCTTTACCTTAATTACCAGCGCTAAGCCAAGACTCTCATCAATAGAGGCCGGAAATATCCTCTTCTAACGAAGGAACGTAACGAAAAAGATAAAGGAGAAGCAATAACCTGAAAAATGACAAATTAAAATGGATTATGACGCAACATTTTTACGCCTGCTTATTTTCGTCATTTTTTTTGGATGTATTTGTGTATACAGGCTATGATGAAGATTTGCAAAATTAGGGCTTGTATCATATTTTTGTGCTGAGAACGCCTACTTTTTAATACAAATCCTGCTTCAGCGTTCAGAGCGCTAACGCCTTCAGCACTAGAAATCCATTCAACTTTTAGAACAGCACTGGGCTTGTCAATGTCACTTCTCTCTTCCTAGACAATCAAAACGGGGGCGAGGCGGGACATACGCCGCCAGGAACTCACTAACAACAATGATGGCGTATCTGAGAAGCTAACTAGCTCAAATGCTGCCGCTAATGCCAAGCTGCGACTTCTCTCCATTGTAAAGATAATCTCTGGTATGTTGGCTAAACTACTGATACGAAAGGAACACATTACAATGTTTACACAAAATAGGAACAAATGTGGAAGTGCCTGATGACTCTTTTCGTAACTTAGCAACAATGAGTACTGAGAGAAGTGCCAAGAAAATGCCCCGGAAGTGAAGTTTTGACTGCATCAGCGCAAAAAACGTGTTTGGTGGATACAGGCCCTTAGAGTGTTATTTTCAGAGAGGAATCATGTTGCTGAGCCTTTAGTAAGAGATTAAAATATGACTGCTTTTGAAGAAACCCCTTATTAGGGATATAAAACACAAGTTACATTCCGATATAATATAATCGATTCAGTCGATAATGATTCAGTGTCTACTCACATCACTAAGTCTGCCACAATATGATTTTGATTTGACTAACTCCAGGAGCCAGTGATCGATATGAGACAATATCATACACTTCAATTCATATCAAATCACAAAATCAACTAAAAGATCATTCTAAATTTTTATACCTGAGCTCAACTAAACAGTTGAACAAAAAACAATGTGGCTCACAGTTTGTTCTTAAGAAAGTTAAGACATTTTAATAGTATAATGTTACATTGTAGAATTTAAAAACAACCCAATAACATAACGTTTTACACAAACATGCATGCAATCAAATTTGGGTAAGAGCGCTCTTCAGCTCTTTGTAGAATCTGTTCTTATGCAGGAACAAATGTAAGAAGACATTAAAAAAAACAATAACATTGATGAATATTAATGTAGAATCGAGCATAAGTGGGTTTTTACGGTTAAAATTCTTTTAAGAACGGTTGATCCATGTATCATTACACCCCTACACTTCACCAGCATAAGCAGCCCTTGAGTCTGACTAGCTCTGTGGTCAGGTGATTTGAGCGGAGTGTTCTTTCAGGTGAATGAGAAAGAGAGTGAATAAAGAGAAGAGCGAAGGAGAGAGAGAAAAGAGGGAGAGACGATGAGTCACGTCCCACTGTGAACTGATGAGAGAGCCTAATGAGTGTCCTTTTCCCAAGGCGAACAGCAGAGCCAAGGGCACGGCTATTTATCAGCAGCAGGAGGGAGGTGGCAGGAGGCGGCTGTGCGAGCAGAGGGGACAGCAGGGCGTCACCAGGGGTTGGGAGTATCAGACTATAACTAAAGTAACTACTTTTTACAAATTGCAATATAAAATATAAAAATAGGTTGGTGGCGTAACGGTTAGCCTGTGATCGGAAAGTGGCCGGTCCGAATCCTGGACTGGTAAAGTTGCCACTGAGGTACTCGTGAGCAAGGTACCATCCCCAAGCACTGGTTGTGCTTTAAGATGTTTGAATTAAGATGCTTCAGTAAGTTCTCATTAGGAAAGCACCTGATAGTTGGGCTGGCCACATTTTGGCTTGTTGGGTTTCCCTTTTAATTTTCAGGAACAAGTTAATTTGAAACCAGGCAAAAGGGATCAATCGTTGTTAGGATCTGTTCTATCCTATTTGACTATGTTTATTGTATTTGCCCAAAATGTCAATGTTTTGTTTTCCAGATTTATAATATTTCATAAAAGTTTCTTATTTGATTACCTGTTTTACCTAATTATGCTTTGTTCTGTTGTATCTGTACTGTTGGGTTTACTGTACTTGTGAGAAAATGCCAGTGTTTAATTTGTTGTCCATAATATGTTTATTTTTTGATTACCTGTTTTACTAAAAAATGGTGAAATATCCTTGTACTGTTACATAAGTACTGTTGGGTTTGCTGCACTTGAAGAAATGTCTTGTTTTTAATTGTTTTTGATACATAAAGGTGCAGAACTGTGAATGTTGTTTGTGATTTATTATAGGAGATGGGAAAACAAGGTTCATAAATAAATACATTAACTTTACTCAATAACTACATATAAAGACTTAAAGTTTATGTAACTCTATGTGCAATGTGTAATTATTAAGTAATGTTAAGATGAAGTTTTAAGTAACCCTTATGTGGCTATGTGAGTGTAGGTCTAATCCTAAATGTAAGCTCAGCTTATGAAACTTTTAGTTTTCCAACATTTGTTTTAATACAAAGGAGATCTTAAAACCAAAAAGGCAACAGGGATGCAGTTTGGGGAAGTTGGTGGCATAATGGTTAGGGTGTTGGCCCATCATCTTAAGGTCCCCGGTTCAAGTCCCGGATCGTTAAAGGTACTCTGAGGTACTGTGCGTACTCAGGTACTCATGAGCGAGGTGCTGTCCTTAAGCACTGGTATTAAATTGGCAGAAGTGGCGTTGCAAGTAGCCTGTGCGGCATGAACTCATTGCATCACAGCACGCTCAGATTCGATATGGAGTCGGAAGATGGCGCTCATCTTGGCGAAGATAGAAACAAGAATCCATAGCTGTGATGTCGTCTTTATTTTTGTGGTGTATATAAAGCATTCATTAGGTGAACTGCTGAATCCAGACCGGACCGGAGCCTATCTCGGAACTACGGGCACGAGGTGGACATCAACACGCCGCAAGCCACACACACATTCTCACACTTTTTAGATTAGTTAGCGGTTTAGAATTAGCAATTTAGAGCAACCTTTCAACCTATAAAGTGAAAGTGAGTGATTATTTGTCTTTGTGAACACACCACAGCATAGAACACAGTGCACCGTAAAGAAATGTGACCTCTGAATTTGACCCATCTGTGAAGCAGCAGCGGGCATCTAACATGGGCAGTGCCCGGGAGCAGTGCTTGGGGGCAGTACCTTGCTTTTAAGTACCTCAGTGGTACCTTTACCGGTTCTGGGATTCGAACTGGCGACCTTCCGATCACAGAGCGACTACCCTTACCGTTACGCTACAAAACATGCTTTTGGACTGTGTGAAGAAACCAGAGCACCCAGAGTACCTTTGCTAGTCTTGAAACGACTAGAACTTGAAGCGCCGGTCTTCTGATCATGAGGCCAATTCCCTGACCGACTGCCCCTTTTGGTGCTGGAATTCTACATGTTGTGCACATCGAATAGATTTCTAATCTGAGGCTATAATACAAACTCAAACACACACAGACACTTGCACACAGAAACACCAGCGATCGCCAACCAGCCAAACTATTGCTCCAAAAAGGGCAAGAGTTGAAATTAGTCAAACTCACCCCAGCACTCCAAGGACAAAGATATTGCATTGCGTTCCTGAAGGCAGCCCTCATTAACAATGCACATTCAATCTCTCTCTGTTTCTCCCTCATACTAATGTAATCTCCCTGCAGATTAATTAGGAATTGAACCGGTTCCTCTACAGCGAGTGTGGCCTACAGTCAGATGTGGGGAAATTGCATTTTGAGTTTTATAGCCACAGTCATGCGAAGCCATAAGAAAACACATTACATTCACCAAAGAAGGGAAAATGTAGTCACCTTATCTCGTAATTACGACTTCCTAATAAAAGATTGAGAATTATTATGAGAAAAGATCTCATAATTATGAAAAGGAAAAGATCCCATAATTACACCATGATCTCGTAATTACGAAGAGGAAAAGATCTTGTAATTACGAGAAAAGATCTCAATTATGTGAAAAGATTGCAATTATAAGCTCATTCTTTGTAATTATATGATCGTGATGACATAATGACAAGATCTTATCTCATGATTACGAAATCTTTTCTCAGACGTACGCGATCATGATAATTATAACGTGAAAGTGAGTGATTATTTGTCATCATCAGGGCACCACAGCTAAGGCCCCGTACACACGCAGCCGGGCATTTATTAAAAAATTATACGTAGAACCATATCAGCCAATCAGAATCCTGAGAAAAATAGAATAAATTACATCCAGGTACAATGACTTTTGCATCTGGTTGCTTCGTAAACAGTGGTGAATAGAGGGTGTTGGTATGGACAGAAAGTGAGGTTGAGTTACTTGAAACATTATCAGGTGCAAACAAGCACAAATAGCTTGAATAAAGGAGACGAGAATTACTGCTCCGACAGTATCTATCATCAGTGTTCAAGGTAAACACACGTCACACACCTGATGCCAACCCATTTCCTGTCGCACACTTGAAGCTATGAAGCTAAAAGTCCACACGCAGTCACTGAAGTTTCAGAAATCTCCACTTTGGCAGGAGTTTTCAAAAATAGCCGGTTTCAGTGATTGAAACCTCCGTTGATATGTGGACAATAGTTGCAACCGCGTAAACATATCCATTTTTATAAATACCCAGCTGCGTGTGTACTAAATGTGATCTCTGCCTTTGACCCATCCGTGAAGGAGCAGTGGACAGCTGACATGGGCAGCACCCGGGGAGCAGTGGTTGGGGACGGTACCCTGCTCATGAGTACCTCAGTGGTTCCTTTACCGGTACGGGATTTGAACCGATAACCTTGTGATCACGGGCCGGACACCCGGTTACACTACCAAGATGACGTCATAAATACCAGATCTTTTCTTGTAATTACAAAATAGTGTGTCGTAATCTCTAAAACTCCCAACCTCCCCAAGGAAAAGAAAAAATCACTCATCTCTGCATCACTCCTGTCGCTTCAGCGGCTCCAAAAGGAAATTAGCACGCTAGCTGCGCCTGCGAGGCTCCGGCAGGTAATTGGTCAGATCGAGGCCACAGTGTGAGCGTAAGCTGCTGATCCGTGTTGATGTGGATCTCATATCTCTGGCACGGAGGAGGATTTTACAAACATCATTATACAGTATCAGTGCAGTCTTAATGTGAATCCGCTCCCTTATCTCCCGCCGTCCCCACTGCTTACCGCAGACTGCGCCTTGAATCACACTTACCTTTCTCATGTAAATAAATCCCACAGCAGTTACAGCCCCAGAGGTGCAGGGTGACAGTGCCGTTAAACTCCTCCAAATTGGGATCTGGATTCACGTAGTAAAAATCCTTGGTCTGTGAACGCGGCAGCAGATTTGTTGTAATCTTAGGAGGAAAGTAGTTATTACAACAGAGCGTGAGAAAGGGTTTTGGGTTATAATCTGTGTGTGGAAGGTTTTTAGGTCTTTCTGAGGGCCTGACTGACCCCGAAAACAGAGAAAAAAAACTGTGAGGTTTGGGAGGAGTGGTGAGGAAAATGCTTTTGTTAAAAGATTGTAGGTTTTATTAGTCAGATGTAAAACCTTTTTAACAAAGGCAAGACTAAACAATAGTCAAGATTTACTTTTGAGGTTAAGACCAGGTTAAGTTCATTGTAGGTGAAGTATTATTAGCGGTTAGAAAAAGCCTTTCAGTTAGTTTTTATTCAAATTCAGCTACAGCTGTTCTAGTTTAACAATTAGCTACATCCAAGCAGTTTCATCCAGCAATGCAGAATACTCTTAAAATAAATGAATAAACTTGTAGTAAATTTTTGGTGACCAATTTGCCAGGTGCATATGTTTTCTACAAAGTTTGATAGAAGTTCACCTCAAGTTTGCCACAAACCTAATTTGCACATGAAAATGTGACCTTGCTGCAAATTTGTGGTAACGCCAACTGTCTGCCAGAAGCCTAACATTTTTCTAAGGGTTGGATGTCAGTGGAAGAGGTAAAATCTTTAAGGCCAAGACAGAGAGACTCGGGAGAAGCTCCTCAACAAGGACGTGACACCACATCTTTTACCTGATCTTAATAACTCTGATAAAATATTGATAAGATATTCTACCTGTTCATGCATAGTTCTACTACATACACAATGTACGTGTTTACTCTTTAATGTCTGTTTATCAGGAACATATTTTCTCTATACATCTCTGGAAAAAAATAAGGGACCACTCTATATTTTTAAATCTGCATTTTGACAGCTTTGGCAACTGTTCCACTTGCGGTATTTGTTAAATTCCAACAACTAAACAAATGATTCAGTTTAACGAGGATCTGTTCATCTGATCAGCTAAACCTAACCTCACAAAATCAGGAAAATGCTCTGCTATTTTGGCCCTAAAACACTGTTTGAACAAGCTTGGGCAGGATGGACATCAAAATGAACAACAACGATTCCTAAAACATTTCAAATATTTGTAATCAGTGACTTTTTTAGTTTGGAATTTGGACTCGTGCTGGTCAACAGTTTACAAAAGAATATCAAAATGCACATTTTACATGGGTAAGTCGTAACATGTGAAACCATCTTGCAAGAAACATCTCTAGGATACACTGGGATGCGTCATCAGTGGTGTGTCTGAGGTCACTTGTGGTTTCGGGTCTTTCAGCATCATATTGTACCTCTTCTCCCAGGTGACCCAGTTGGGGTTGATCTAATCTCAGCAGCGCCAATCCCTCTTTCTCTGTGGCCTCAGTTATGGTACGAATGGCTCCTCTCTTCGCAGCTCTGGTCACTCCAGTGATGGAGAAACCGAAAAGATTTTCTAAAAGGCTGATTTTCCAGAGATGCTTTTCCATTACGTCAGATTGAGCTTTTCTTATTTTGTCTTTTAATTTGATCTAATTGTTCACATCTGTTTAAATTTGCTTAGGAACGATCAGGCCACATTTCACTGTGTATGTGACAAATAATGAATCTTAAATCCTGAGCAGTTGTGTGAGAGTTAGAGAGAGAGAGAGAGAGAGAGAGAGAGAGAGAGAGAGAGAGAGAGAGCAAAAGGGAGTGTGGGAGAGATAGGGAGAGTGTGTGTTTTGAGTAAATGAGTTTAGAGAAAGACTTCAGTAATTAAAACAATCTTGCTGCATATAAATGACTTCAATCATGTTGTCCTCTGATCCTGAAATGAGAATCTCTGTCATCCCCTGAACCCACTGAGCCAGTGTTTGATTTAGAAGAAAGCAAAATTAACAAAGAATACCTGAATCACTCAACATTAGTTTGTCTTACAGCCTAGATGTTTTCTTTTCTAAAGATCAGCTATTGTGGTTGAATTTGGAAGCACATTTCGGCAGTGTAAACAGCAATCAAGTTGGAACACAGCGCGCCTCCTCTCCTGAAATCAAATTAGATCAAGGAACAAGGAGGGAAACAAATTGAAAGCTTGGATTTTTTTTTAGTTGAAAGTGAGTTCACTAGCATTACCTACCCATAGAGGGCAGGATGGAAACCCAATCTTGTAAACTGCAAACCAATTGATTCAATCGAGTTACGCTGTGAAAACGTATTAGCTCGACTCAAGTTCACACAATATGGGGAGGAGATGAAAAGCCATTTCTATGCAAATGGTGTTGACACGCAGTCTATATTTCCCATTCATTATGAGGGACTAAATTGCTTTGCCTCACACTTATTGAATTGAGATCTAAATTATCGCTTAATCTAGTTGAGCCGTGATCTGTTTTCATGGGGCAGTGCTTTAATTTGTTGTTATTGCACACTGGAAGCTCCACTCGCCACCATGGGCATTGCAAAGATATTCCCCCATCAATAAACTGCTTTCCTCAGAACACTTCCACCCTCCATTTCATCCCTCCCTCCATCTTTTACAAACATCAACCACTCCAATAACATGGTTCAACATGTGAATGAATGAGTGCTAGATTTAGAAAGTGCTTCTCTACACACAGGAAGAGCTTTTACATAGGCAAGGTTATGACATTTCCAAAACGGCAAGCGCATGTGAGCCTGTTCTAGCTAAAGTGTGGCACCCCTAATTTACTTCGGAAAAGCCGGATCAGTGATAGCATCTGGTTTTGGCTGACACTCAGCATGTGGAAAAGTTTTTTGTTAGAGGATTTATCCCAGATCTCTGCAAAAATCAATCTCTCACTTCTGTAGTAGCTTCTGGACTACTTCTCATCCCAAACCAAACGTGAGCCAGAAGAAACTGGGGTTTAGGGCCAAACCTTGACCAGGAAGTCCCTGGTGGTCCAGTGGTTAAGATTCGGTGCTCTCACCACCATGGCCCGGGTTCGAATCCCGGTCAGGGAAATCCAGTGCTTTGGGGCAGATGGTGGCATTACGGTGAGGGTGTTCACCCCCTGATCAGAAGGTCGCCAGTTCGAATCCCAGACTGGTATAGTTGCCACTGAGGTACTCATGAGCAAGGTACCATCCCCAAGCACTGGTTGTGGTGCACTGTGTGTGTGATTATTTGTCACAAAGCCAAATAATCACTCACAAAAAAGTATTGGTATCTGGATTCAACCAACATCATTGTGCCCCCTTTTCCACTTCACTGGTGCCAGTACTCAGTTTGGTAACGGTGCCACGTTTTTCCACTGTAATCAACTGGTGCCAGTGCTCCAAAATGGGTTCTGAACCAGCACCGAAAATTGGCAGGTCCAGAACCGAGAAGCTGCGATGCCATGAGAGGTGAGTAGTGTAAGCGAAATATATTCAGGAATGAGCCTTTTTCAAATATATCAAAGCATCAAACAGCATCTAAAATCACAAGTTCCATCATCGTAGCTCTGGGTAATTGGTTTTGTGCGTGACATGGTTGCAGCGTTGTCACACACGTCCCACTAGGCTCTTAAGGCCCCGCACACGTAGCCAGGTAGTTAGAAAAACTGATCTTTTAAAATGTGGCTGCACCTATCGTCCACATGCAAGTTTCAGTCACTTAAAATGGCTCTTTTTGAAAACTCTGGCCAAAGTGGAGCTTTCTGAAAACTCCAGCCTCAGTGAGTACGTGTGGACGGGGAAAACAGAGTTTTAGGTTCATAGCGTCATAAGTGTGTGACAGAAAATGTGTTGACGTCAGGTGTGCAACGTTTAAGTTGTAGACTGAAGACATTCTCGTGATCATATACTTTGTGACCATATATTCATAGGACACGATTAAAAGTAACTCGACTTCCCTATCTGTCCATCTGAAGCACCCTCTATTCGTCATTGTTTACAAAGCAGCCGGATTGTTTTCCAGGATTCTGATTGGCTGAGCGTGGTTTCATGACTCTTGACAGCTGTGTTATCCAGGCTACATGTGTACAAGAGATATTTTTAAAACGGGCTCATGTGTAAAAGTTATTTTCCAAAATTATTATTATAAAGTTATTTTTCCGCTCCCCTTCCTTTCACATATTAGCTTCAGTACTGAGGCAGGAGAAAAAAAGCTAATTAGATACGTCGGCTACAGGTCTTCGTTGGTCCAGATTGTAGGACATTATGGTTCTACCCAACTCCCAGAGATCTTCAACTGACCTCCAGAAGGTCAGGACCTTAGTTTCATGTTGGATCGACCATCTGGATGGCGTTATTTTACACCCTGATGTCCCTATGCTGGTTTTTGGGTTCACCTGTGCCTCTCTTCCACATACGGGTCCTGGTGACCAGAACATCATTTCTGCAACCTTAGAGCCCAGTGGGGGTGGGTGGCTACTCACGACCACAACCTAAAACAAACCTTTAGCATAATACAACAATAAAGGAATCGTTGTGTTTTCAGATGTTGTCTCAAGCTTTGAAGAGACATTTACTTATCCTTTTGGGTAGAAAAGACCAATATAAGCAACAATTAGATCGTCAAAAACATCTTAGTGAACAGTAATGCTGTTTCTGGGCCCCGAACTAGTGTTCTAGACTCTCCGCTGGTCATGACATCATAGGTTTTTGTTGCTGGTTCATGTAGAATTGCAGCACTGACATTGTTTATTTATTTTCACTTTGGAAAAATGTGGCATCAGGTCAGGACCGGTTGGTAACAGTGTAAGAAGAAAGATTCTGGGTACCCCTGGTGGTCCCCAACAAAACCTCCAACATCTGATTTTCAATCTGATGGTCTGTTGATGTCTATCCTGAGACAACATGTAAAGGCGGAACTAACTCTGAGCCAGGCGACATCTACCACCCACTAAACACTCACATTCTACCACTGCGAGGGCAATTTGAAACAACCAATCAACATATAGTGCACAGAAAGACTCAAACCCAGAACCATGTTGCTATGGCTGACAGATTTTGCCACACTTATCCCCTTCAAGACAGATTGCCTGAATTAAAACATAGAGGGTGAAAGCAGAAAATGTATTTGTTGATTTGGTTTCATGATTCCACTTCGTGAGAAACACGAGCAGGCAGCGGCTAAAAGTGCTCCAGGGAATTCGAAGTGTTCTGATTCTTTAAGCCGTTTGTCTACTTTCGTTTTGTTTGTGATCAGAAATGCGATCGTATCACCTACAACGAACACACCCTGCTCGAGAAATCGGAAGAAAATGCAATTCCTCCGCCAAATCTGCCGTCCAGAGACACTTCACGGAAACCTGGGCGAGGCAACAAAGGCGCAGCCTGGCCGAAACAGAAGCACTGTTCCCGAAACAAGCCGGAAGACACAGCGTGAGCTTTAGCATAAGAATGCTTCAACTTGACCCAGGCAAAGCACTTCATCTGTCTGCTCTCCAACGTCCGCTCACTGGACAATAAATGGACTATCTGTGGCTCAGCAATCAAGCCAGGCGTGGTGAAGAACTATAGATTTTTATCTTCATGAAACGTGGCTGAGCAGCGGACATCAGCGGACTCGGCCTATCCAGCTAGCCCGAACTGGCATGCTGCTCAGACCGACAAGAGAAGCCTCTTTATCGGTAAAGGCAGCGAGCGGAGTTGTCGTCTACATTAACAAACTCTGATTATACGAACTCTGCTGGTAGTGCATCACTGCCTCTACAGATAAGGTTCTCGTCATAAGGGGTGCCGTTCTACCTACCGAGAGAATTCTCCGTAGTTACTTGTTGCATCGTGACACGTGTACCTGCCGCCTAAGCGCTAATGCTAACACAAGCTAGCGAACACAGCCTGAACTATCAACAAGCTCCAGACGCTTCCCAGGCGGATTTTCTCATCATTGCAGCTGACTTCAACCCGCGCTGAACAAGTCAGTTCTCCCCCAAATTCCATCAACATGTGGACTTTGCTACGCGAGAGGAGCACCTGGATAAAGTTTACACCAGCGTCGTGGTGCCTACAAAGCAGCAATCGCCCACACGCCGGCTCTTCAGACCCGCTACAGTGATGGTGCGCCGCATGCTCAACACTGCTGAAACGCTACAAGACCTGCCAGGAAGACATCAGAGTCTGTTGTTCTGGAGCTGTCTCAGCACTCCAGGACTGCTTTTAGTGTGCGGACTGGAATGTTTTAAGTGGCGTTATCACGGCTGCGTTAACCTGAGCAGGTTGCAGAATCTGTGACCTCTCTCCAAGTGCACAAGGATATTTACCTGAAACATCACCAGGCTAGCAATGGTTTACAGCACAGAGTGCGTGCGCTGCTGAAGAGAAGAAGATGCTGTGATCAGGAAGTAAAAGCTGCCCTCAGAACAGCCAGGTAACACTCTCTCGCTCTATCCATCAAAACCATGGCTTGCAAAAAAGATCCAGAGACATTTCCTTCTTGCAAGGCTACTTAATTCTGCTTGGGGAGCATCCAGGCTACCCAATACAAGCCAGCACCAAGCAGCTGTGAGGGATGCCACCCACCCTGAGAGCTGAACAAGTTCACATATGGTTTGATGCACTGAACAACACATGAGCGGCTGGCAGCACTCATGCACGACCAGACCATCTCTCTGCCTGCAGCTGGCGTGGGAAGAACCCCAGCCCGCCAGAGGTCAGCAGCTGCTGGTCTGTTTCAACATTCAGGTGGGTGTGCTTTGCGGGCCTAAGCTGACCAGCTAGCGAGTGTTCGGGCACATCTTCAACGCCCGCTGAGCAGATGATCGTCCCAGCGTGCTTCAGTCCGCCACCATCATCCAGTGTAAAAAGAAATCTTTGATTTCCTGCCTGAATGACTACTGACCCATCGCTCTATTTACATCACCATAGAAGTGCCTTGAGAGACTTGTCCGCCACTTTTGGTGAAAGAGCAACCTCTCCCACTCTTTGGACTCCTGCAGTTTGCCCTGTCGCTGCGACAGGTCGACTGAGGCCGCGATATCACTGCCATACCTTCCTCACACTTGGACAGCAAAGACTCTTATGTTAGATTGCTGTTCTAGACTTTGTTCAGCTACTTCCATCATCCCCAGGCATATGAAACCCAAACAGCTGGGACTGGAGCACCTCACTCTGTAACTGGATTCTGGATTTTTCTGTCAGAAGACCTCCAGTCCGTCCGAGATCGGCGACAGCATTTCCAGCACCATCAGCACAAATCTTGAGCCTCTCAGGCTACGTTCTTCAACCCACTTTTGTCCACTCCTGACTCCACGACTGCACGCTCAAACCATCATCAAATTAGCCGATAACCGACCGTGGTGGAATCATCAGCAACAACGATGAGTCGTATAGAGATGTGAGTTCATAGCTGGCTGCCTGGTACAGTGAACATAACGCTGAATATGGACAAAACAAAGAAATGATCGTCGACTTCAGGAGAACTGCTCACCCACACACCACTCAGCATCCTGGCTCCACGGTTGAAACTGTAAAAACACCAGAAGTTCCTGGGAGTTCACATCTCAGGCGATCTCACCTGGACCTACTTACACCTCATGCAAAAGGTATGGTCTCACTTCCTGAGAGATGGCTGGGCAACCAACCTGCCCCCTCCCACCCTCACCGCATTCTGAGGGGCACAGAGGCGTCCGACCAGCTGCATCTCTGCTGGATTCGGTAACAGTGCTGTTGCGATATCAGGTAACTTCAAGGTAGTCAAAACGGCGCTAACATCGCCGGGCGTCTCTTCCGCGCTGGGATATCCTTCTGGCGGCTGCACATCAGAACCTCCTGCGCCGTCTCGACCCTCACACCCTTCACTGAATTATTTCACCTCCTTCCTGTCATGAGCGCTTTCGCATGGTCTGATCCTCCGGTCGTGATAGCTTCTTCCCTAACCATCGAGCTTTTGATTTCTCCGCTCCACTTCCTGGACTGTGGCTGTTTCTGTTTTTACCGCTACTGCACGCCACTTTACACCACAATGCACGTGCATAACTACTGGTATGACACTGCACTGCCACTTTTAAACATTGCCATGCTGCTTCTGAATGTTTGCACATACACTGAAACATTGTACACATAAATAGCGAAGAATAGTATCTGTATATTACTAACCTTCTACTACATCAATGTAAAAATGTCAATTTACCTGTTTTAAATGTTTGCATATTTGCCTACTGAACATTATGCTTAAATAATGGGATATAGTATCTGTCTGTATAACTCTACACCACTCAGTGTAGTATCCAATTTCAACCTGTTAAGAATACTGCATCCTGGCTTGACAAACATGTTTTACCTCTATGTCTGTCTCCCTGTCTAAGTCTAAATAACCTGTTGTATGTTGTCTAGTTTTAAAATGTATATTGTTTTAATGTATATTTTAGTATTTTTACTATTTATTGTTTCTTCCATGTACTAGTCATTGCACTGCCTATTCTCTGTTCCTACTGTTCTTTGTTTGTTTTGCACTAAAAGAAAATAACCTAGAGCCACATCGTCTCGTCTCTCTATATCTGTACAGTATATCGCAGAGATGACAATAAAGTTGACTTTGACTTTGACTTTGAATTTGTCCCTTAGCACAAAGGCAAAGAACGCTGCATTCCATCAGCATCCTCCATCATTTCACGATTAAATCAATCAGCCTCATTACGTAAACCAAAATTCTGTTGCACTAATACCATCCCGCGTTGCTCCCAGAACAAACCGAAGCCTCTCCCATTGTCTTGTGTGGTTTTGTTCCACATTCCTGTCATCAGTACTGCAGCATCTCGCTTAAGTACGCATTTCTTCATCTAAAAAGAAATAAGGGAGAATCTCCCGCGATGTGACAGTGGGCAGGAGCTGCAGCCTCCGCCCCCTCCGTGTGATTGGCGTTTTCTGAGCTGCCGAGGAACTGATGTACGACCGGGACAAGACTAGATATCACGCTGGGTAGCGTCCTGGCGCTCAAAGACAACGACAAAACAAGTCCGAAGGCGACCTGGCCCGGCACTGGCTGCAGGCAACATCCGCCTCGGGCTGAATCGTCAGCCTTTTAACAACTATGTAAAGTATTAAAAATAATATTTTTAACAGCTTTTTCTCGTCCACATGCAAGTTTCGATCACTTAAATGGCTCTTCTGAAAACTCCGGCTTCAGTCACTACGTGTGGATGGGAAAACCATGTTTTAGGTTCATAGCGTCATAAGTGTGTGACAGCAAATCACGTTGGCGTCCGAGAATTGTTACAGCATTTGGATTATGAACTGAAGACATTCTTCGTGATCATATACTTTGTGACCATATATTCGCAGAGACCACGATTAAAGTAACTTCCCTATCTGTCCATATGAAGCACCCTCTATTCGTCATTGTTTACAAAGCAGCCGGATTGTTTTCCAGGATTCTGATTGGCTGACGTGGTTCTACGCAGCTCTTGACAGCCGTATTTATCGGGCTACATGTGTACGGGGAATGTTACAAAGCGGGCTCATGTGTAAGTTATTTTCCAAGTATTATTATAAAAAGTTATTTTTCGCTCCAACCATTACTTCGCTTTCCACATATTATTTCTGATTACTGAAGAAATGAGGAGAAAAAAAAAAGCTAATTGAATGCGTCAGCTACAGGTCTTCGTTGGTCCATAGTTGGCAGGACATTATGCCCCCAACTCCCAGGGATCTTCAATGACCTCAGAGAGTCAGGACCTTGGTTTTATGTTGGATCAGGACCCATCCTGGATGGCATTGTTTTTACCACAGTGTCCTGTCGCTGCACTGGGGTTTGGGTTCCTGTACCTCTTCCACAACCACGGGTCCTGGTGACCAGAACTTGTCCACATTTCTACTGACTTAGGCCCAGTGGGGTCGGTGTAGCGACACTGGAGCCACAACCCACAAATAAACCTTTAGCATAATACAACCAATAAAAGGAATCGTTGTGTTTCAGATGTTGTCTCAAACTTTAGAAAGAACATTTACATATCCTTTTACAGGTAGAAAGAGAGACCAATATAAACCCAACAATTAAAGAATCGTCCAAAACTTATCTTGAGTGAACAGTAATGCTGTTTCTGGGCCCCGAACTAGTGTAGACTCTCCGCTGGTCATGACATCATGGGTTTGTTGCTGGTTCTTGGCCAAATTTACAGCACTGACATTGTTTATTTTATTTCACTGGAAAATGGCATCAGGTCCCAGGATCTGATTTGGTAACAGTGCTGAAGAAAGAGGTCACAGGTCACAGGATGTGCCTGGTGGTCCCAACAAAACCTCCAACATCAGATTTTCCAATCTGATGGTCTATTCATTTATCCTGGAGACAACATCTTAGGCGGGAACTAACTCTGAGCAGGCGACATCACCACCTGACCACACTCACATTCACCCTGCGAGGGCAGTTTAGAGCAACCAATCAGCATATGGTGCTGAAGACTCAAAACAGAACCATGTTGCTGTAGAGGCAGTACTATACACCGCACCATCCGCTTCAGACAGATTACCTGGTTAAAACAAATATAGAGGGGTGAAAGCAGAGAATGTATTTGTTGATTTGGTTCCCTTGTGATTCCACTTCCGGCGGCGCCACGAGCAGGCAGCGGCTAAAAGTGCTCAGGAATTCAGTGTTTTCAGTTCTCGTCCGTTTTTGTCTACTTTCGTTTTGTTTGTGATCCAAGTGATCGTGTCTTCCTACAACAGACACACCCTGCTCGTCGAATGCTGTTCTCTTCTGCCGTCGGGAGGCCTTCTGGAGCCTGGGCAACAAGGCACCAGCTGGCCGAAACAGGCGCTGTTCTGGAAACAGAAGCAGAACAGCTACATTGCAGAGCTTTAACGCCGAAGACCTAACCGACCCGACCGGCACTTCCATCTGTCACCGCTCCGCGTCCGCTCCTGGACAATAAAATGGACTTCTCGCTGACCAGCATCAAGCCAAGCGTAAAGAATGCTTTCATTTTTATCTTCCGCGAGCGTGGCTGAAACGCGGACGCCGGACTCGGCTATCCAGCTAAGCGAGGCTAGCATGCTTCTCCGAAGACGACAGAGAAGCCTCTTTGTCCGGTAAGAGCAGCCGGGCGGAATTTGTCGTCTACATTAACAAACTCCTGGTGTCACGAACTCTGCTGAAGTGAGTCGCCACTGCTCACCACAGATAGAGTTTCTCGTCATAAGTGCGCCCGTTCTACCTGCGAAGAATTCTCCGTGGTGCTGTGTGGCGTGTACCTGCCGCCTGGCGCTAATACTAACTAGCGAACTATACCAGGCTATCAACAAGCTCCAGACCACGCGCGCAGTTGGTTCCATCATTGCGGCTTCAACCCGCATGAACACCAAGTCAGTTCTTCAAATTCCATCAACATGTGGACTTTACTCTGAGGGAAACTGCCTGGGTCGAGATTTACCAACGTCGTGGTGCCTTTTCGCTTAACAGTCTTGCCATCGGCTCTTTGAACCGCTACAGTGATGCTGCTGCTGCTCAACACTGCAAGCACAAGACCTGCCAGGAAGACCATCAGAGTCTGGCCCAGTGGAGCTGTCAGCACTCAGGACTGCTTTTGGTGTGGCCACCGGACTGGGAATGTTTTTAAGAGGCGGCGACCTCCTGACTGGCTCTGGCACCTGGGCCAGGGATTTGCAGTCTGTGACTTGCTACATCTCCAAGTGCATAGAGGATGTTGCAAGTCTGAAAGAACATCACCACTAAAATTGTGAGAAGCCTGGTTCTGGCACAGGTCGCGTCGCTGCTGAGAGAGATGCTGCTTTCCGGTCGAGAATGCATTGCCCTCAGAACAGCCAGGGCTAACCTCTCTTTCGCTCTATCCGTCCGCAAAGCGGCATGCGCAAAAGATCCAGAACATTTCAACAACACAAAGACTCTCGCAGGCTATGGCAGGCATCAGGCTGTCACCCCAATACAGCCAGCACCAAGCGGCTGTGAGGGGATGCCACTCCCTGAAGGCCTGAACAAGTTCTGCTGCGGTTTGATGCACTGAACAACACGCGCCAGACAGCGAAAACAACGCCTCCGGCCAGACCATCTCTCACTGCCTGCAGCGCTGGCGTGAGAACCGTAAGGTCAACCAGCAGCTACTGGTCTGGCTCAACATTCAGGTAAATTGCTGAGACTGCGCTGACCAGCTACTTGAGGTGTTCACCGGACATCTTCAACACTTAGCTGAGCCAGATGATCGTCTGGCGTGCTTCAAGTCTACACCACATCATCCAGTGCAAAAAAGAAATCTTCAGTTTCCTGCCTGAATGACTACCGGCCCATCGCTCAGCCCCCCACATCCCCATGAAGTGCAGCGAGAGACTTGTCCTTCTTTGGGTGAAAACAACCTCCCCACTCACTGGACCCTCTGCAGTTTGCCTATCCTTTAAACAGGTCGACTGAGGACGCGATATCACTGCGCTTCACCTTCCCTCTCACATGGACAATAAAGACTCTTATGTTAGTTATAATTTCGCAGACTTTAGTTCAGCATTCAACACCATCATCCCCCAAAATTTGTAGAGCAGAGCAAGCTGGGACTGAGCACCTCCTTTCTGTAACTGGATTCTGGATTTTCCTGTCAGAGACCTCAGTCCGTCGAATCGGCAGTAACATTTCCAGCACCATCAGGCTGATGCAGACTCCTCAGGCCTGCGTTCTCAGCCCACTTTTATTCACTCCTGACTCACGACTGCCGCCTGCAGCTCAAACCCACATCATCAAGTCGCCAGTAACCACGACCGTGGTGGGGCTCATCCTTGTAACAACAATGAGTCAGCACTGACCAGCTGCATCTCTGCTGGTTGGTAACAGTGCTGTTGCCGATATCAGGCGGCTTCAGTGGTCAAAACAGCTGGCAACATCATCAGAGCGTCTCTCCTCCCGCTGCAGGACATCTTCTGGCGCTGCATCAGAAGGGCCTCCTGCATCGTGCTGCGACCCTCACCCTTCACACAGACTGTTCACACTCACTTCCATCAGCAGGCCTTTGCAGCATCCAGGTCTGGAAATCCTCCAGGATCGTGGCCTTCCCTAACCATCAGTTTGAACTCACTCCCTGCCGCTTCCCCCACACACACACCTGGACTGTGAAAACTGTTTCTGTTGCACCTGCGCTTTACTGCCTTACTTCACACCACCGTCTTTTGATGCACAATAACTTCTGGTATGACACTGCACTGTGCCACTTTTTGCTGAAGCTTGTTATGTAACAGCACTACGAATGTTTGCATACACTGGACATTATACATAAATAGCGAATATAGTATCTGTCATATTATAACCTTCTACCTCCCCTGCACATCCAATATAAAATGTCAATTTGCACCTGTTTAAATGTTTTATGTTGCACATATGAACATTATGCTTAGGAAATAATCAGGATATAGTATCTGTCTAGTATAACTCTACCTCCTGCACATTCAGTGTAAATGTCAATTTCAACCTGGTAAGAATACTGCATCCTGACTTGACAAAATGTTTACCTCTATGTCTGTCTCCCTGTCTAATCCTAAAATGTATATTGTATGTTGTCTGGTTTTAAAATGTATATTGTTTTAATGTATATTTTTAGTATTTTTACTTATTTGTTGTTTATTCCGCATGTGCCCTAAAATAAATTACCTGCCTATTTATTCTCTGTTCTACTGTTCTTTGTTTGTTTGCGCTGAAATAACCTGGAATACGTCGTCTCGTCTCTCTATCTGTACAGTATATAGCAGAGATAACAATAAAGTTGACTTTGACTTTGACTTTGACTTTGAAGTTGTCCCTTATACAAGGCAAGAACACTGCATTCCATCAGCATCCTCCATCCCATTTCCTGATCCGTCAATCTGACACTCATTTAGCGTCACGACAAGAGCGTCCTATTGCTGCACTAATGCCATCACGTTGCTCCAGAACAAACAGGCCTCTCCATTGTCTTGTGCTGGTTTTTGTTCCATTCCTGTCATCAGTACAGCATCTCTAAAAGCCGTCCCATTTCTTCATCTAAAAATGAGAGAATCTCCCCATGATGTGACAGTGGGCGAACTTTGCGCCCTCCGCCCCCTCCGTGTGATTGGCGTTTTCTGAGCTGCGGAACTGATGTGCAGAAACGGGACAAGACTGAATGTCACTAGGTAGCCATCCTGGCGGCTCCGAACAGAACCAAGACAAGTCAAGCAGAACTGCGGCACTGACATGAACAGCACATAGCCTCGGGCTGAATCGTCAGCCCTTTTAACAACTGTGTAAAAGTATTAAAATAGCAATTATATGTGGCTGCCTTTCGTCACATGCAAGTTTCAGTCACTTAAAATGGCTCTTTCTGAAAGCTTCAGCCTCGGTAGTGCGTGTGGGCCGGGGAAAACAGAGTTTTAGGTTCGCCGCGTCATAAGTGTGTGACGAAAATGCGTTGGCACGTCAGGTAATACAGCGTTTAAAGTTGTAGACTGAAGACATTCTCGTGATCATACTTTGTGACCATATATTCATGGACCACGATTAAAAGTAACTTCGACTTCCTATCTGTCCATCTAAACTTCCCTCTAATGCGTCATTGTTTACAAAAGCTTAGCCGGATTGTTTCCAGGATTCTAATTGGCTGATGTGGTTCTCGCCCAGCTCTTGACAGCGTGTTATCAGGCTACATGTATTACAGAATATTTTAAAAGCAGACTCCATGTGTAAAGTTATTTTCCAAAATTATTATTATAAAGTTATTTCGCTCCAACCATTATACTTTCCACTTAGCCAAGCTACGGTACTGAAGAGGCAGGAGAAAAAAAAAATGAATTGAATCGTCAGCTCTGGTGTAGATTGGTCAGATTGTAAGGACATTATGGTTCTACCCCAACTCCAAGAGATCTTCCAATGACCTCAGTCCAGGACCTTGGTTTCATGTTGGATCAGGACCATCTGGATAACATTGTTTTACCACAGTGTCTATGCATGCACTGGGTTTTAGAGTTCCCACCTGTACCTCTCTTCCACATACGGGTCCTGGTGACCAAGAACTGTCCACATTTCTACTGACTTAAGAGCCAGTGGGGGGTCAGGTGGCGTACTAGGCCTGCAACACAAAACAAACCTTTAGCATAATACAACAATAAAGAGAATCGTTGTGTTTTCAGATCTTGTCTCAAGCTTTAGAAAGACATTTGCTTATCAGCACACACAGGTGAGAAAAGACCAATATAAGCAACAATTAAAAGATAAATCAAAACATCTTGGTAGACCATTAATGCTGTTTTCTGGGCCCCGAACTAGTGTTCCTGAACTCTCCGCTGGTAAACATCATAGGTTTTTTGTTAACAGTTTCATGGCCAAATTTGCAGCACTGACATTGTTTATTTATTTCACTGGAAAATGTGGCATCAGGTCAGAAGGATTCGGTTGGTAACAGTGCTGAAGAAAAGGGTCTGAGTCACAGGATGGTGCCCTGGTGGTCCAATAGTACTCAACATCAGATTTTCAATCTGATGGTCTATTATTCATTTATCCTGAGACAACATCGCCAAAATGAGGAACTAACTCTGGAGCAGCGACATCACACCACACAAACACTCACATTCACCGCGAGGCAATTTGAGGTAACCAATCAGCATATAGTGCAAGAAGACTCAAACCCAGAACCATGTTGCTATGGGGCGACAGTGCTTGCCACCGCACCATCCCACTTCAGACAGATTGCCTGGATTAAAACAAATATAGAGGGGGTGAAAGCAGAGAGAATGTATTTGTTGATTTGGTTCCCTTGAATTTGTCCCTTATACCAGAGGCAAGAACACTGCATTCCTCAGCATCTCCATCATTTCACCAATCCGTCAATCTGACACTCATTTCCAGCGTCGACAAGGCGTCCCTGTTGCTGCACTTCTTGCATCCCGCGTTGCTCCCAGAACGACAGGCCTCTCCATTGTCTTGTGCTGGTTTGTTCCCATTTTCCTGTCATCAGTACGGCATCTAAAAAGCCGTCACATTTTCTTCATCTAAAAAATGGGGAGAATCTCCCGCTGATGTGACAGTGGGCAGGGCTGCAGCCTCCGCCCTCCGACGTTAGCGTTTCTGAGCTGCCGGAAACTGTACCCAGGGAAACAGGGACAAGACTAGATGTCACGCTAGGTAGCCCGTCTGGCGGCTCGAACAGACAAGTCAAGCAGGCACAGCGGCGCAACATGAACAACACGCCGCTTACTCGGGCTGAATAAGTCAGCCACACCTTTTAACTGTAAAGTGTTAAAAATAACTCAGTACTATGTTTCTTTTCTGCGATGTGGTCATCGGCGGGATGGCGGCGCTTACTGTGGGGGTTTAGCTGCAGTGGGAATCAGGGCCGTGCTTTTACCTAATAGAAGCTCAACAGACTGAGCTCTGCTCCGGCCGAGAGAGACATAATTTAAAATAGCATAAAGTGGATGCCAGTGTATTTAAAGATGACTGTATGAGGCCAAGTTGCATGATGCATCAATATAGCATCACATCAATTTGTACCAGAGATACTGCAGGACAAGATTGTGATTAAAAATATGTTAAATCCAAGAATATGTACATACAGTATATAAGAAATATGTCTGGGTAATTAAGCTTCAATATTCTACATTATAGAATTATTATTACTATATCTGTAAAATAGATATTTTAAATAATAATATTAAAATTGATGGAATAATAGTCATTTTTTAAAATAAAAATTCACAGTTTTGTGTAATATCAAATTATATTGTGGTAAATATGAATATAAATCATAATTAAAACATTAATAAGTGTTTTTATTATATTTTATTACTATATTATAAATAACAAATATATAATTATTGTTTTTAACAAGAGTACATTATTTTATTACTATATTTTAATAAACCAATAAAATCTTTCATTATTTCTTTATTTTAAAATTGTCTAAATCGTCTTTGTGGACCTATTGTCATGGAATAAACACACTACTTTTTGGGTCATGTCAGAATATGGAATAAATCAAACCTTCCATTATTGCATGTTGGAGGAGACGTGGGACATAAGGGTCAGCTCTAAACTAGCCAAAAACCAAAACAATAAAACGCAAGTCTTGTGTTATTAAATGCAGGAGGGGCCGAGGATGTGAGAATAAATTGTGATTTAAGGTGTGTATTGTCTACTTCTCTCGTAGGCACATAAAGCCATTATTAAGAAGTGACGTGTCTTTGTTGTGTTTAGCTCTTGGCTGGAGGTTAATTAACACTGACAATCAAACAAGTAACTTTAGAATCCCAGTTTCATTCAGTCAGCATTTACAAGATTCCAGTCAGATATACACTCTCCCACACACACACACACACACACACACACACACACACACACACACACACACACACACACACACACACAGTCTCTGTATTACTATCTTTGTGAGGTCTTTCCATAGACTCCCATAATGACTAGATGTATATAATTTTACACCTAATCCTAACCCTAACCTTAACCTCAGTAACCAAAAGCACATCTTTTACCTCTTTTAGTTTCTCAAATAAAACAAGCACATTTTCTATAAAGTCATTTTTCCTCATGGGGACCTCTCAAATGTCCCCCAAAACCCCCAAAAAACAGATAAAAGTGATTTTAGGGGCCAAAAAGGTCCCCACAATGCGATAAATACATGAACACACACGCCCACGCACGCGCGCAAACACACACACACACTCCGCTACCCCTTCTCACTCTCTCTCTCACACACATTTCTACCCACTTCTCACTCTCTCTCACACACACCTCTACCCCCTTCTCACGCTCTCTCTCACACACACACACACACACACACACACACACACACACACACACACACCCCTCTAAGCATTTCTCACTCTCTCTCACACACACATCTCTACCCACTTCCCAATCTCACTCTTTCTCACTCTCACGCTCTCTCTCTCTCTCTCTCACACACACACACACACACACCGCTACCCCTTTCTCACTCTCTCTCTCACACCTTCTCTCTCTCTCCATCTCCCTCCCTCTCCGGCTCTGCTCGATGATGTGTGTGTATGTGTGTAGCAGCAGCATCACCACCTCAGTCTCTCTTCGCGCTGCTGCTACCCGCACGCTTTTAAACGCGCAGCTCAATAAACCGACACACACACACACACAACACCGGAGTCCCGCCTGGATTCTACACCACAGTTGCTGCTGCTGTGTCGCGCTGAAGACTCATCATTTGGGGAATAAATCACTTCTGTCCGGTTAGTGGGAGAAGAACCGGAGACGCGACCGGAGAACGGGGACGGCACCGGGCACGGGACGGTAACGGAGACAAGTTGGAGCGATCGCGCAGGGGAACGGAATTTTAAAAAGAGACAGAATATACTTGCTCATGCCTTAAGGATGGTTTTACTTAGAATGCAAAATAGAGAGTAAAAAGAGCGACAAAATATGATTAATGTATTGAGATAGAACACATTACGCTGTTTACGCTTCAAGGGTGTAGTTACTGAGACGGCGGTTCTGAGATTGAAAAGAGAAACTGTTTATAATTGTTTATCATTTAAAGTCAAATTTACTGAGGTCGCCACATTGTTATTGAAAAGAGAGACTAAATATTACTGGTTACGGTTATAAAATGAATTTATTGAGACGGTGAGTAAAAAGGGAGACAAGATAATTTCTTATGTTTTAAGTATGTATTTATTGAGAAAACGACAGTAAGACTGAAAAAGAGACAAACATTATATTGTTTACAGTTTAAATATGTATTCACTGAGATAGCGACATTGGGACTGAAAACAGAGACTAACTATTGGTTACGGTCATAAAATGAATTTGAGATGCCACAGTGAGTGAAAAAGAGAATATAATTTATTATATTTGAAGTATGTATTTATTGAGATAGCGACATTTGGATTGAAAAGAAACAAAATATAACTGTTTACAGCTTAAATATGGATTTTTTGAGATAGCCACATTGATACGAAGCTGAGACTCCCCCCTGAATTAAAAACCTCTTTCTCCGCGGGCGCAAACCGTTCCGCGCCCGTTTATTTTTGTGATGGATCGTTGAACGCCCGCTTTTCCGGCGCCATGAAATCCATCTTCTACAGCCGCTTCTTTATCCTCCTTCCCTGGGTTCTGATCGTTATTATCGTGATCGACATCGACACCAAGAGATCGTCGGTCCGCAACACCGCCAACTTTTATCTCTCCCGGTTAGCGGACCGTGCGCCTCCGAGTTCCTCCTCCTCCTCCTCCTCCTCTGGGTCCGGTACCGGTTCCGGTACCAGTCCCGGTCGGAACCTGACGACGGAGGTGGAGCTGCCGATGATCTACGCCATCACGCCGACCTACAGCCGCGCCGTGCAGAAGGCCGAGCTGACGCGGCTGGCCAACACGCTCCGCCAGGTTCCCCGCTTGCACTGGATCGTGGTGGAGGACTCGGCCTCGCGCACCGAGCTGGTCACGCGCTTCCTCGCGCGCTCCGGTCTGCGCCACACGCACCTGCACGTGGCGACACCGCGCCGCTTCAAGCGCACCGGGCTGCCGCGCGCCACCGAGCAGAGGAACGCGGCGCTGGGCTGGTTGCGCGCGCACCAGGCCGAGGCGCGCTCCGGAGTGGTGTTCTTCGCGGACGACGACAACACTTACAGCCTGGAGCTGTTCGAGGAGGTACCAAGTGCTCACACTGTGGCCAAAAACGCAGGAGCTGCACTGTAAAAATATTCACAGTAAACTTACAGCTCTGCGGGCAGCGGAGTGACCAGCCAGTTCTGTATTTGTACAACAAGCATAGTGTAGTGATATTTACAGCACTATACTGTAAAAAACGATGTAAATATACACGCTGTAATATATACACTATTATATACTGGCAGCAGATTTATCAGCCAGTTTCAGTATTTTTACAGCAAGCATTGTTATTTGATATTTACAGGACTATACTGTAATTATAAAATTAACACTATAACTGCTGTACGTTTACTTATTTCCCTATAGTATTTAACATTTTAACAGCATTTTAAAAAAAAAGAAAGGCTGTAAATCTACAGCAAACTTGCGTTTTCAATTTGTTTCTTTGCAAATACACCTAAAGCATTCTTCATATCTATATGTTTATCATTGTTAGATCATTTATCGTCGTTAATCTCCTGATAGCTGTCTTTACTTTTAATTTCAAATCTTTAATTACATTTTTTGGTTTAATTGAGTAAGAAGTGCTTTTTCTTCATTTTCCTCATTTAATTTTGCCAAAAATTTGCAGACAATATTACTGTGGAAATCAAATACATTTCTCTATTTTTTCATTACAGTGCTGTGCTGTTAATATCAAATACAATATTCTGGCTGTAAAAATACAGATAATGACTGGTGAATGTGCTGCCAGTATTATACTGTAAATTTACAATAAGACGTATTAGTCTGAAAATGAATGAAAAAGAGAAAAAAAATTTATTATTAAAACGATATTTTATAAAATCAGGGCAGATGTATAAGTACGTAATACTTTTGAAGAGAAGGCCGTTTAGTGTCCCTACTTACTCTGAAGTCCGTAATGATATTAATGTATATACAAGTGATAAATGCACCATAAATACACTGCTGTAATCAATAAAATCAAAATGCATAAATAGCAACACAGCATATAAAAGAGTGTTAGCAAACGATGTGAAGGAGGATAAGTGCTACACAGATACTGCACCTCGTAAAAATATAGTCACGACACTAAATCATCTCTACCTTTTCGCTATCCTCATTTCTCCTGCCTGTACATTCAATTACAATCGCATATAAAATGTCCATCTATGCATTAGCTTCTCTCATTCTATCTTGTCCTCCATCAGCCTCCTCATCTTGTAGCATCTGTATTATCTCCCATATTTCACCTTTAAAACCACCTTACAGCACGTCTCCACATCCCTGCCCTACGTCTTTGTCCTCTCGTCATTTTCCCTGCGTTCTCCGCCCCATCAACCGTCTCCACACCACAGGCCTTGTGACAGTGAGATTCCCTACGCCTTCAATGCTGGCTTTGTCCTCCCCCTTACTCTCTCTCCCTCACTCCGTCCCTCCTCCACTCTCACTCCATTTTCCCAGAACGCAGCTGGACACGGAGCCGAGCACATGGAAAAGGCCCTGAAGGCCAGAGCACAGCAACAAACGTCAGTGTGCTCAACGACTCTGGCTTCACCCGGCACAAAAACACTAGATAATTCCTAGGGTCTCCTACTGTCTTGAGCCCCACGGCTCGAGTCAATCTCATTAATAACGCCATAAAATTCCTCTAGAATTAGAATCAGATTTGTTAAATAAATCAGACTGCGATTCAGATTCGGACTCAGAATCAGAATCAGAATGAGTTAACCTGTTTGGCAAGTAAATCTGATTTTGTTGTAATTCTGAATGAATCAGAATCAGGTTCTGATTATAATGCTGATTTCTCCAAAATTACAATCAGAATCAGAGTCTTCCAGAATCAGAAACAGGTATGTGTGCCAAGTAGGTTGAAACAACTGAATCATAAAAAATAAATGACTAACAATATTACAGTACTAACAATTATTTTAATAAACAATTGATTAGTCCATTTTTAATCCACTGATTAGTTTTAAAACAGAAAAAAATTTTCATACAGCTCCTCCAAGGGTGAGCAGAAAAGCACTTTAGAGTTTTCCGGCTGCCCTCACTGTTCACTACAGTCAATGTGCCTTTAGTGGCTTTCCCCAAACCAGACCTCAAGTGCTTTCAGACACTCGCCAGGCCGTCATTGTAAATAAGAAACTGTTCTTAATGACTTGCCTGGTACAGTAAAGCTGAAAGTAAAAAAAAGTAAAGACTGTGATGAATGTGAGTAGGACAAGATTCCATTCCAAGCATTGTTTCTTAAGAGGGTTTTTTCCCCTCCTGAAGGCACTTTTTCCTGCCAGGACTGACTTTTCTTTTCTCGTTGCTGAGGGCAGGGTCACGCTTTTTTAAGGTCAAAGCTCTACAGAGGCAGCATGGGTCAAATACGCTGAATTGCAGAAGCTGCTCTCTCTCTCTCCGCTGCTTTTTTATCAGCAGAAAGGCCCTGCGCTGGAGCGTTACGTAAAGAGCAAGAGAAATATGTCCGCGTTCGTCGCCTTCCCCCCTTAGACGACTCTGAGGAAAGATTGCGCACCTGCAGACGGCGACATCCACGCCAGGCTGGAGATCGCCCCGGCTCTCTGGCTTTGATTCAGACTCCATTTTTAGAGCTCCATTATGGAGGAGAAGCCTTTGAAAAGTCCCTTAGAGCAGAAGGGAAGGGGGGAAACGAGGAGGAGAAGGAGGAGGCATGGCATTAGAGCCGATCTTGTGTGATGCAGCAAGACTCGCAGGCAAAGCTTCAAAGTCTCACCCGGCACCCCATAGGCACCCGCCCCTGACACTTCAGCCTGCCATGTACGGTGCGCACATGAATAGCACAGCCATTAAATATTCAAAGCCTACTCTGACCGCTTCAGCAATAAAAAAGGGGAAAAAAAAAAAAAAATCACACCGGATTATTCACATGCTCCTCGAGCTCTGTATATGTGCATTTTCCTTCCTGCACCGAACAAAAAAGAGAAAAGTCCTTTTAATTTCCCTGAGCAGAAACCTATCATTCTCAGAACTGACAGACCAAAATGAAAGCAGGCTGTTGCGAGAGGTGCTTTCCCTCGTCTGGCTGCAGGTAGATTTATTCAGCCCGAAAACGAGTCGATGATTTGTAATAAAATCCCATAAAAACCCCTCTCTCCCATCCGTGCAATTCAATAAAAAAAATAGACAGTCTCACAACAATGCACGGGTCGATCAACACAAACAGCATCCAGCCGTTTTTACCCAGTCTTAAAACAGATTTGACATTCCCAAGGGTGGGAAAACTGGCGAAGAGTGGGCCCGGCTTTTCATTTAACGCAGATTTCGGTCGTATGCAGAGCGTGAAGTGACTCACGTCTCGTGAAGTGAGCGTGAAGTGACTCTCGTCTCTTTCTTTTTGGCAGATGCGGTCGACCAAGCGGGTGTCTGTGTGGCCGGTGGGACTGGTGGGGGGCCGCAGGTACGAGCGCCCCATCGTGGAAAAGGGCAAGGTGGTGGGCTGGTACACGGGATGGAGGGCCGACAGGCCGTTTGCAATTGACATGGCAGGTAAGAAGAGCTCATACCCGGTCATACTGAAAAGCTTCAGTCTCTTCATATTTGGTAGCAGTGTGTGTTCAAGATCATCTATTTTCAGCACAAGCTTCTGACTTCTTGATGAAAAGAATGTTATTATGAATTTTATTATGGAGGAAAACATTAACACATTAATGCAAGTCTGGCATAACTATAACTCTGTAACCCTTACGATTCGTACCCTCTTATGTCTTTATAGACCTGAGATATTATCGAGGTATTTATCTTCTCAACCTGAATAATGATTAGTGGCACAGTCATTTACAGCATTTATCAGACGCTCTTATCCAGAGAGCTTTCCATCTTCTACAGCGTTTCCCATAACGCTTTAAAGTTAAGCCGGCTCCCATGACAACAAACACTTCCCGCCTTGACTACGTTCCCCCAGGAAAAGAATTTAAAAAATAAAAACAAAAATCCAGAAAAAGACAGCATCACGATGAGGCTGATTAGCAGCATCTATTGGCTAAATATGTTACTGTGCCATCTAGCTCCTGCCGTTAAGCCAACATTATATCTGAGCTTTTATTTTTTTATCAGGAAGATGCTAAATTTTCCTGGCAATTGGACAGCACACCACAAGCTGTCATCTGTTGCATTCACCACCGCCTCCCTGCTCCTCGGGAAGGCAGCACCTTGACTAACCATTTTTCTGTGCAAAACACTGCTATAGTTACTTGACGTGCAAATTACAAGCTTCAGCACAATACAGTTCTATGTCAATTCAAGGGACAATTTGATGTCTGTAGATATCACAAAGTCTGCTATGATAGGATTTTAGGAGCCAGCGATCGATATAAGACAATATCATCACAATCGCCAATGATCTTAGTGCTGTGGGGGTAGAACAGAGCTGGATTTGAACCTACAACCTTACATGAAGGCAAAAACGTATATTTAGCACATGATAGCGTACATAACACATTATCCACAGTACGGCATCTTTCATTTTCCTGGTTGCATTTTAAGAGTGTAATTTAAATAGTGATAGATGTGGAAACCTCTCATTTAGTCTGTGTTCTCGGTTCTCGGTCGTCCAGGACAAGGCAGTTTTAAAAAGGAATGCAGTTGTCTTCAACTCAATCACTCAAGAAATGACCCCGTAATTACGCCTTACTTGAAGAACACACCTTCTCAATGCATATAATAACCAAAGAGACCCGGAAATTAATCACTCAGCATTGACGCTGGCAGGACATCAACTTCCAGGGATGCTCGTAATTAGAGGGTGACATAAAAAAAAACAATTCAATCCATAACAGCAGTTATACGATAAGGACTAAAAAACACAAACCAGAGCACACTTCTGTCAGCTCACTGCATTTTGCTGAAACTAAATTCAGCTTTTTCTTCCCTCCTCTTATAGCAGCAGGGTGCAGTGAGGCAGTGTGTTACAGGAGGTGTGGCTAGAAGGTGCTGACAGGCCTGAAACCTCCTAATGGAGAGTGGCAGAGCTCACACACTGCAGGGTGAGGGCAGGACGGGAGCTGGCAGAGCTCCAGCTGTACGGTGTGGCAGAGCAAGAACAGCATGTTCCCGCTCCCCGATGGCCTCCTGATGGTGCAACTTTAATTAGAGCCTTGTGACAGGAAACCACATTATCCGAAACATCCTCTCTTTTGGATGAGACGTAAAGCCTAAAAGAAGTCCAGTTGCCATGTCCTGGAAGACTGAGGACTGACACAGACAACCTCTCTGTCGTCTTCTAGAATCTAGAACCATTATTAATTTTTTTCCAAAGACCCAAATGTCAGGACTCCCACGTTTAGTGTAACCCGCACAGACAACGAAACGTGCTAATGCCTTTTTGGCTAAAAGAACGCCACGCGCTAGAGTAAAATGAGAGCCGCAGGAGCCGTTTAAGCCTCGCGAGCCCCGTCTATTACGCCAGGCTGGGAACAAAAGCCGAGTACAATGAGATTATTTAGTATGCCTGCCGTACGGCTCCTGCCTGGAGCCAACACAATAGCGGGGAGAGAGAGAGGTCCTGCCCCCCCTCTCGCTGCTCTCAAGTGCTGATCTCACCTGAAGAGCAGCTCAAGTGTTTGTCTTAGCACAGAGGACTGCCTAATGAAGGCCAGCTCTGTCATCAAGGAAGACTTGAGGATGGGAGAAAATGCTAAGATTTGGGCTCCCCGACTCACTCCCGTCTGTCTGACTGTGTAAGGCAGAGCGCAGCGTGCTCGGAGAGGCAGATTTTTTGAAGGGTTCCTAGCTCTAGCCAAGCAAAGGACAACAAGTAGAGGGGACTGTACCTTGCTCATGAGTACCTCAATGGTACCTTTACCAGTCTGGGACATGTACCAGCGACACGCCAATCCAACTCGCTAACCCCGAACACTACCAACCGCCCCAAAAATGATGACATAAAACAGCATGAATCCCAAGTTATCACAATATGAAATTAAATCAGTTCAGGGGATGATGTTTTAATGTCTGCCAATATTACAAAGTCTGCTATGATCTCAATTCAGAAACCAGCACTCAATACATCATCTGATGATTTAACACCATCACTTCCATTCACATCAAATTACAAAAAACAACTAAAATCATTTGATCGTTTTATTCCTGAGCTCAGCCAGACGACTAAATTTCACATTTCTATTTTTAACAGAACAGATCTGCTGTTCAGTACAAGTGAGATACAATATGAATGATGCCTTTAATTTTGGATCAGTGCTATGGGCTCATGGATCACTGAATCGATGTCTCAGTGTAGACTGATGCATATTTACACTCCTACTTTATGCTGTCTATGGCAGGGCGAGGACTGCTCAGTCCTAACAAAACTCACAGTACACTGAAACTCGAGACTTCATATAATTGTGTTATGAGTTAATTCTGAGAACGTAGACATATCCGGTCCATTAATAAAAATCAATGATTAAATTAGTTTTTTTGACAGTCTTCTTTGTTAATATACTACATGGTTCCTGGCTGGTGGTGTCTAGAATATGTTGTAATTGCAGAAATTAATACAGCCGACTACCAAAACAATGCAATTTCTGGTTGTTAATATCTACCTTCTGTAATACCCATTAGACAGGCAAATGATCACACTGTCATACTGCTTTGCGGTGTGTGTTTGGTTACTCTTTTTGGATTCAGTTCAATCCAGTTTTATTTGTGTAGCGTTTCTTACAAACCAGCTTTACATCTTACAACAAGGAAAAACTCCCTTGAGAGTGTCCGAGATTCAGAATTTGGCAGAAGTCATATTGTATCTAGGGTGTGTGTGAGTGTGTGTGTGTAAACGTGTGTGGATGTAGAAATCTAGGAGGCAGCTGGTAGTGTAATGGTTAGGGAGTTGGCCGGTCGCCGTTTCAGGTCCCGGACCAGTAAAGGTACCGCTGAGATACTAAGGAGCAAGCTAACATTCCCAAGCACTGCTCCCCGTGGCTTTATGAACGAGTCACATTTCACTGTGGTGTGTTCACAATGACAAACAATAACTTACTTATAGATACATTCAGGCTTCAAGAAGTCTGTGCTGTTTCCAGAAGAAAAGGTTTGTGTAAAACGCAGGTTGAGAGTCTGGTCGACTGAGTGTAATCAGTAAAGAAAACTTGACATCTAAGGTTTGCTATTTAATTCAGTTCTAAGAAAAGTCTAACCTGATTCTAGGAAGGAGTAATATTTTCTCTTCTCCGACATGCACCAGTGTCTTTACCCAGCTATTAACATTGTCTCTGCAAGATCCATAAGCGCTGCTAATGCATAGTGCGCCAATAAAAAAGTAAATAAATAAATAAATCTTCCCTTGAGAATTATTAAAGCAATGTCTCTGACATCATGATGCACTCATAAAAGGCTAATATCAAAGGGCAATGTGATTAAAATAAACTCCAGATCAAAAGGGGGACGACTGACTGGCTCTCATCCTATAAAACACCGTAGTCTGTTCTTTTAAACAAGTAGGGCTGTGCAAAAAAAAATCAGTACATTAATATATCGTCGCTTGTCGCAACGGAGGTTTCCGAGAAAAACGACCGTTTATATTGCGTGGGGTAAAATTTTGGATTTTTTTGTTTTTTGTATTTTGAAACAGTGGAAGGTCCCTTTCCATCCTAAAAAAGTGACTTTCTTGAGGTGAGGAATTCAATTCCAGCAGAATGTTAAAAGTTTCTGTTTTGACCGCTCTACTTCAATATTTACAAATCCATTCGTTGACTAGCGTGAAGATATTTCTCCGGAATCCATCTTCGTTTTGAAAATTTGCTACAAGCAACTGGTTTTGCCGTGCAGAGTCACATATCATGATATAATCATATCATGACCCATGTATCGTGATACGTATCGTGAGGTCCTTGCCAATACCCACCCCTATTTTCAAGCTACAAGCTACTTGTGATTAAAAGCAAATGAACATAAAAAGTGTGAAACATTGTTATAAGTAGTGTAAAAATTTTAACATTGTAATGTAGAATCACTGTGAGGTTTCACTAAATTTTTAGCGTTCAGATTTTTAGCTTGTGTAAGTTACACTGCCTTTTAGTCATACATTTAAATAAATATAGCACAGATACATACAATAAACACACACTTTCTCTTCCATCTTGGGCTTCATCCTCTGACTCCATCTCGCAGCTGCCATGAGTGCGCTGTGATGCTATCGGATACTTGCGCCAATCAGAAACCCCTGAAAGATGAAAATGCTCGTCTTTGTAAAGAAAAGTAAAATAATAGTTTTGTTTTTGTAAGGATGAGTAGTAACATTGCTGCTTGTAGTTTGATACTTCCCAACACTGACCGTAGTGAAGTCAGAGAGACTCGTAATGCCGCTCGTGAAGGTGGGACACGGTTAGCTTTAGATGCATCTCTGCTGCAGTGGAGCAAACTTGTCTCTTCGGAGCTGACGGAAACCCAGGTGGCTTTAGAAGAAGCACAAGCGTCCCAGAAAACAGCCTGTTCCCGGGATAAAGAGCACACCACTGAGGGCGATATTCCCCATCTGTAACCCGTTTTTTTTTTCTTCTGGAGAGCGAAACTGCGCATCATGAAGAATGGAAATGCACTCGGGACTCTGGAGAGAGGAAAAAAGGCTTCCCATTTCCATTATGCGCATCAAAGAAAGGCCCAATTTGCTCACGGGTGAACCGTCTAGAGAATAGCGGACTCCTGGATCCTCACACGGTCATATTTACGGCAGGGCGTGAAAATGCATGATGGGAAACATTGCTTGAAGAATAGCAGACTAGCAACGCTACTTTTAAAACGCTGTAGCTAATATTTATTTATAGATATGGATGTGGGGGGCAAGGTGCCACATTGTTACATAAATACAATTACTTTCTCTCTTTACAAAGAGCGGTATTTTCATCTAGTTTCCGATTGTTGAATGTGTTGAATGCTCACGCTCCTTGGCAGCTGTGAGATGGAGTTGGATGATACAGTCCACCTTGACGAAGAGAGAAACCAAGAATCTGTAGCTGTATTTATCAAAATGTAAGCCCCTGAAAGATGAAACGGACAGAACTTACACATTTAGGTGTAACTTACGAAAGCCAAAAAACAAAATCAGTACCTCAAAAATGTCACTGAAAACTGATTGTGATTTGACATAACATTTTTAAAATATACATTTTCACTTTTAACATCATGTTTCACATTTGTTAATTTATTTGCCTTAAGAGTATCCTACAGCACAAGTATGATGTATTACTGTATGAAACAGCTTGGATGTAGTTACTGTATCTACTTTTAGTCATTATTAGCTTGTGGCTTGAAACACTGACGTTTAAAATTACCTTCTCTCCTGTACTTTTCCTTCTGGTCAGGATTCGCAGTGAACCTGCAGGTGATTCTGGCAAACCCTCGAGCGCTGTTCAAGAGGAGAGGAGCCAAGCCGGGCATGCAGGAGTCCGACTTCCTCAAGCAGATAACCCGGGTGGAGGACCTGGAGCCAAAAGCTCGCAACTGTACTCAGGTCAGTACGACAAGCAGCAAAACACACAAGCTATTAAATCTAAACCCCTCACAGATGCCTCCATTAGTTGTGACGAGTGCTGTGGTCAGGATCCTCCCAGATCTTATGAATTAGGAGATAACAGGTCTTATTCACCGAGAGAAGAAGACTCTTGCTTTATTTAGTTGGTGAATGAGGCTGTGGCGCTGGTCCATGGGGTCGGGAAATACGAGTCAGCCTGAGTAAAATGTGTATCATTCATTCATTTATTTTACATATTTAAACAGCATTTTTTTGTCTTTTTCTGTTTTGGTATTTAAATGCAAATTCGGAAATAAGACAAAAAGACTCATTTTGGTAATATTCATGAATAAGGAGAGTAAGGATGGGAGAGCAGTGGTGGTCTAGTGGTTGGGATGCTCTTCTTTAGACCAAGAGGTTGTTGGCTCGAATCCCATCTCCAACACTACCTCCACTGGGCCCCTGAGCAAGGCCGTTAAGCCAACGTTGCTCCAGGGAGATTGTTTCTGAAATTAGCAAATGGAAGTCGCTCTGGATAACAGTGTCTGCTAAATGACGTAAATGTACTCAATATTGGGGATTGGTTTTAATTAGGAAAATAAATTATACACAGATGCTTTGCTCCCCAAGTGAATCAGTGATCCTCAGTCGTCCATCACCCTGTCATCGCTTCACCGGTTTTCCTTCCTTGGACCACTATTTGGTAACTCATGACTACTGCAGAATGTAAAGATCACAAAGTCGCTCAAATCCTTACACTTGCTCATTTTTATGCTTTAAACACACCGATTTCAAGGAGAAATTGTGCCACTGTACCATGTAATCAACGTAACTCACTTCACCCCTCAGTGGTCACAATCTTACGGCTGATCTCTGTGAACTTGATGACCGTAGGATTGTGGCTTCAAATCCTGGAAGACCCTAACTGGGGTAGTTGGTAGCGTAACAGTTAGGGAGTTGGCTCTGTAATCAGAAGGTTGCTGGTTCAAGTCCCAGATTGGTAAAATGGTACAGCTGAGGTACTCATGAGCAAGGTACCGTCCCCAAGCACTGCCAAAAAGCTGCCCAACGCTCCTTCACGGATGGGTCACATTTCTGTGTGCTCTGTGTGTTCACAATGACAAATAATCACACACTTAAAATCCAATGTTGGACCCCTGAGCGCGACCTTTTACCCCAAGCTGCTGCAGGGAGACTGTCCCAATCTGGATAAGAGTGTCCAATAAATGCTGTAAATGTACATTTGTTTTACCCACACACCTGGAATGTGCTTATTTTATTTTTACCTCGGGTGTCTCTCCTCACCTGGTGTCAAAATACGCTTCCCACAGGCGGGCGTGTCACCGCCAGCGCTGTCGTCATTATCACCCAATTATACTAATGGCAGCAGCAGCACAGGGGATATTAATAGTGACTATTAGCGAGGCTGACATTACCACTAATCAACAGCAGCCAGAAGCGGAGTCGGCGTTCGTCAGGAGGAAGTACGGCGATGGAACCATTATCCGTCCGAGCGCAAAGCCGTATCCAGCACATTACAGGCATTTACTTAAAAGCCTAGCGCTATATCACACACGCAGATGTGCTTTAATCTATGTAGACTGCAGTCAAAAGAACAACTCGGAGCAAAGAGCAAGTGACCAGCTTGCAGAAAAAACAGAAGTTGTTCTCAGCATGATACACTTAATATAATGGATTTAATTTCTGCAATCGTTCAACAATGAGAGGCAACTCTCACACATTTAAAGTGCGGCTCGTTTAACGTATGAGAATTGTCTTGATTGTGCAGTTCTCACATGTAAACTGCAGCTCGTCGTGAAGAAAAATAATAGGGGTTTTATTCAAAGTTGTGAAAATCTCTCTTTATGTACAATTAGTATGAGTTTGAGAAGTGTGTCACAGAAGAAGGAGGATTATGAGAAGTTAGGGGAAGCCAGAATTACTGCGTAAACAAAATAATGGAAGATGAGAAGAGACGAGAAATGAAATGAGAAGAAAAGAAGGATTATGAGAAGATAAAGGCAGAAGCGCAGTGAAAAGTAGAAGAAGAGCTAACTCAATATGCAACACTATCAGACATGCTGATGCAGTGCTGTAGCTGCTTATATTAAAGATGCTTTCTTTCAAAGACACTTTGGGCCAATTTCCCAGTCGAGGATTAAGCCTAGTCCTAGACTAGCTTTGAGTTTGAATGGCAAATCTCCATTGATACTACAACTTAGTCCAAGACTAGGCTTAATCCAGGAGCAAGAAACCAGCTCTATAAGCCTGAAAAAGGCATCTCTATACCAATAGCAAAGGCTAATTTTCAAAATTCTTTCAGAGTTTGAACTCTCAATTGCAAAAAACGATAACTGTTGGATTTGTTCACATTTTATTTTACACTGTGACGTTAATATAGTTAATATAATGGATTTTATTTCTGCATTCATTCATCAATGGCAGCACACCGAAGGCATCTCTCACACAAAGTGCAACTCGTTTAAAGTAAGAGAACTGTCTTCATCACACAATTCTCATGCATTTACAATGTGGTACGTTTAACGTAAAAGAATGATTTTTATTGTGCAATTTTTCATATGTTTAAAGTGCTACTTGTTTAACGTACGGGAATTGTTTTCTTCATGCAGTTCTTGTACACTTAAAGTGCAGCTGATTTAATAAAGTGGCTGCATATGAGGTTGCATCCGAGCAGAGCCGCGCCACGCATCCTAAAAATGGAAAACACTTATATAGCAATAAAAGGATAATTGGGATTTAAGTCAGAGTTGTGAGAATCTCTTTTAATGTACAATAAGGACGAGTTCTAGAAATGTGTCACAGCCTTCCCCCGGGGAGAGCACTGTGAACAAGCTGTACCATAAGACTGGGCCGACGTGGGCAGCTCCCAGCATGCAACTCCGCTATGGTGTGAATGGTGGATGTGGGAGGGCTAGACGCTGGATGCACAAAGACTGTTAACTACTGAATATAAAGTTAAAGGACAGGTTAGAATTCAACCATCAGCACACAACCAGTTAACAGGATGTCAGCAAGAGTGAAAAAGTGAAAGTGAGTGATAATTTGTCATTGTGAACACAGCACAGCACACAGTGCACCACAACCAAATGTGACTGTGACCTGTGTATTTGACCCATCCGTAAAGGAGTAGTGGCCAGCTACCTTTCTCATGAGTCCTTTACCAGTCCTGGGATTCGCACTGGTGTATTTCTGATCACTGGGCAAACACCCTAACCATTACACTACCACCCGCCCCAAACATACATGCACTGTTACACACTGTGTCCATGTGATAAAATTGTTTAATCTGATGTTGCTCAACAACTTTCCAATGCCCAAGAAGAATTAAAATATAAACTCTGCAGGAAACTTGGTACAAACAGTGTTGGTGAACTTTTAAAAGCAGCTTTTCAAACTACTTATGATAAAAGAAGCTAAGCTAAGTTGTGTAGCTAACTAGCGTGTAGTGTAGCTAACTAGTTTTAAAATACTAGCTAGCTTCACTCCAAGCTACAGAAAAAATAGCTAACTACATCCAAATCTGTTTTATGGCTACAGATCCTTGCTTCCATCTTGAAGAATCCATCCTCCGACTCCATCTCACAGCTGCCTAGAGCGCAGTGTGATGCAACGAGTGGGCAGCCTATCAGCTGGCACTTCTGCCAATTCAAAACCAATCAGAATCAATCTTTTTAGAGCGCGAATTTTTGTAGCATTTTGCCACTTGACATGTGTAACAAGTTGTGAGTTACTTTTTAAAGTAGTTTTGCTACTGATGAGCTACTGAAACAGGTACTTTAGTTAGCACTGTAACTACTTGTAGTTACTTACTCCCCAACACCGGCTATAAACGTGTGTTGTAACCGTTCTCCAAAACCATGGTTCAGTCCATACCTTTCTTGTTGGGGGTTGTTGATTAAAAAATGAATGCGCATATCCCAGCATGCAACTCTGCAGTAGATCCGCTAGCACGCCTGTGTCAGGGTTCTGAGCAGGCAGGAGAAGGCTGGATGTAGGTGGGCTGCGGATGAAAAAATGGAGAGACAGAGTGACAGCGGAAAACACAATGGACGAATGAAAGGCAGAGTGACAGGCGTGGAGCGGTGGAGGTCGAAGGAGGGCAGCCACGTTCGCTCGTGTAGGAACGGAAAGAAAGCCAAGAGGTGTATTTCGAAACCGCAATGCAGAGTTCCCGCCCACCGCTTATTAACGTCAGTCTAAATCCTGCTCCCAAAATCCAGAGCGTGGCATGGCCGTAGCTGGAAAAGGCAAGCCGGAGTGTGTGCCTGAGAACTCACTGCCTGCAAGAGCCTCGGTCTAAATGTGACGGTCCAATGCAAAAATGAGATCAGTTTACTCACAAGGTAACTGTAATTTGGACTTGCCATTACCATTAAACTAAACTGTGACAGGTTTGGGGCAGTTGGTGGCGTAACGGTATGACGTTCGCCCCGTGACCAGAAGGTTACCTCAGTTACCACTAAGGTACTCACCAGCAAGGTACCGACTCCAAGCACTGCTCCCTGGGCCCTGCATAACAGCTGCCCACTGCTCCTTCGCAGATGGGTTTTTTTGGCAGTAGTTTTGTGTGTGAAGGGTTAAGAACATGCATAATGTCAGGTTCACACCATTATACACACATATACACACACACAGAAATCTGTCCTCACTATAAATGAGGAAAACAGCTCCGTGACTCCCTGCTGTGGTGTGCCAAAACTTTGACTGGTTGTGTACATTCTATACCATTCAGATTCAATTAAAACATGAATGAAATGTGACCTCTGCATCGGACCCGTCCGTGAAGGAGCAGTGGGCAACTAACATGGGGAGCAGTGCTTGGGGACGGGACCGTGCTCATGAGTACCCTTACCAGTCTGGGATTCGAACCAGCAACCTTCTGATCACAGGGCCAACACCCTAACCGTTACCCCACCGCCTGCCTTAATCACGAGATCAAATATCAATAGTGCCAGAATCCTATTACTATGCAAATCTCACAACTTCTTTTGTCTTGCTGGTGGTCTAGTGGTTATGTTACTTGCCTCCAGACCAAGAGGTTGTGGGTTTGAATCCTACCTCAAGCACTAGCATCATTGAGTTCCTTATTCCAAAGTTGCTCCAGGGAGACTGTCCCTGTCATTAGGAAAATGGAAGTCTGCTAAACGCCTTAAATGTAAAATGTAAAGGCAACAAACTCAGGCAACAGAAACAAAGTGGAATGGAACACTGGGCTTCTCTCACCAACCATCCTTAAAAAGAAATGAGTTTTTACAAAGATCCTGATGTTCACCAGTGTTTTTTTTCTTGAGATATGTTGTAAGAACAGAATCTAGAAACGCTGAAGAGCACAAACATTTTTGCGACGCGTGTTTGTGAGAAAACATCAGGGTTGTCTTCAATTTTTCAGGTGTATAATATACCGTTTAAACATGTCATTATAAAAACAATTTAAGAAAGTCATGAATCTGACATACTTTTCTTAAGAACAAATTTAAGAAAATAATAAGACATTGATGAATGAGGTCCAGTCCTTTTTAGTGCTAAACCTGCGTAGAGAAGACTAAATACGGGAGAGAACAGACATATCTGTGGAGCTTCTAAAATCTCTTTACAATAAGGTTATCCACCGAGAATCATCCTTAATGCACATTCGAGGAGTGGAAATGAAGCGTGGGTCGAATGGGGCTCGCCGTGCCCTGATCCGCATCGTCTCCTTTTCGCAACAAGCTCCTCATCAACCTCTGTAGGAGTCGCTTGAACGCCCGCTGAATTAGTCTTGTTAGATATGCAAAACAAGCCAATTATCGGTGCTATGTGTTTGGGAAGTGGCACGTCACACCTGGGTGAGGCTGTTTTAACAGCGCAACGCCCGCTCGAGCACAACTTCCCGCTTATAATTAAGACACTGCAAAACAGGCCGGGGAGCTTGACACGCTCCGAGGCGTCGACCTTCGGTATAAACGGCGAGAACCGGCATCACTGAGGGCGTTACTGCTGTCAGAACTCTTTTAACTCCAACCCTGTTTTTTCCTTTTTATGTCTCTATCTTTTTATTCCAAGTAGCTAATCTTGAGAGTTGAAGTGAAGGCAACCGGATGCTGCTTTTACACGGGGCGCTGTCATGAACATGTTCTCAAGAGACGCTAAGGAAAAACTTGGAAATGTGTCTGTGTAGGTTCTCAGTTGTCCAGAATATGTCTTGAGAGCATGAACTGCACTCAGCTGGACTTCTTCTACGCTTCACCTTTCATCTGAAAGGATTCTTCACTTCTTAAAATTTGATGGGCTCAGGTGAAAACACCACTCCTTGATCCACAGCTAGCCTTGGTGTAACCCTAACCATTCGCTTGCTGGACAACAGGGTGAATCAAAACCACTTTCAATGTGACAACCCCACGGGGGACAAATCCCCGGAACTCAGCATCTCCTAATTTCAGGGAGTTTCCCCCAGAGCAACTTGGGGTTAAGGGTCTTGCTCAGGGACACACTGATGGTAGTGCTGGACGTAGGATTCAAACCTACGACGTCTTGGGCAAGATGCGAGTATCATAACCACTAGACCACCATCACGACCAGATATTTTTAGAAACTGAAGAAGCTTTTCGCATGAGATGAAACATTTTCATGAAGTCCAGTTGCTTTTGGTTCAAGCTCTCAAGAGTACCATGATCTGGACAACTGAGAACCTACACACACACACACACACACACACACACACACACACACACACAAGTAAACGACGACGACAGCCCCCCGTGTTAAAGCAATATACTTTTTGGTAAGGAATTGCTGGGCTGAATCGATGCTCTCTCTTTTTGTTTTCCAGGTCCTTGTTTGGCACACGAGGACAGAGAAGGTCAACCTGGGCAACGAACCCAAGCGCCACCAGGACTCGGTTATGATCGAGGTGTAGCGGAGCGTGACTGGTACTGGCCTGAGTACCCATCATTCATTGCGTTCGCCAAATCAGTGTCACTTCTGATCTGAGAGCCTAAATGTTGGAAGAAGAAAGACAGCGCTCCCATCTGACCCAAAGCTTTCTGGATTCATTTGATCATTCTGAATTTTGTGAGGCTGTTTCTGGCTGCATGAGTGGACATTACTGCATCTGTTAAAAAAATTTAATTATTTCACTGAGGAAGCACATTGGGTAAACTTGGAAAGAACTCACTGGTCCGGCTCTAATCCTGTGTCAGTGGGTGCAGTAGCATTCGGTGGACACTTTGAGACTGACAGTCAGGACAAACAGGCAATGGAAGGAATAATAATGCTGCTGCTGCTGCAAGATCTCTAACAAACGGAAAAGATTTGACTGGTAGGACTAGTTGACCTGGAGTTGGAACTGGAACAGATTCTGCCTGAGATGTCTATTCAGTGGCCTGTAAACTCTCAGTGGAGTAAGGTTAAGAAACTGTGTCTGGGGAAAAGTGAAATTGAGAAGAAACAATACAGGAGGAAAGCTGTGACGCCAGACCACAAGGCCGAGCACCAGACTAGACAAGAGCAAAAGACTTTGGATTACAACTGTCTTTATTCCAAACGACCCTCTTTTGAAAGTAAAATAGGGAAGAAGAAGAAGAAAAAACAACATAAAATAAGAACTTTACAATAAATGAAGCATTAGACAAAATGATCACACAATAGTTCATGGCTATTCACTGTTTAATGCACGGAAATATATTTTTTTTCCTCTGTACTAGGCACCAGAAAAATGTAAACACATTTATTAGAAATAAACCTGGATGACGAGGTGAGGATGCTCACGTTATTGCACAGCAGAGGAACCCTGTCTGAGTGGACTGACTGACTTGCGCTCGTCACGGTCGTGTCTCTGCCATGTTCTTCGGTGCACTTTTGTTCGATCCCGACACCCCTGCTCCCCCCATCTACTCACCTAAAAAAATAATAATTCATACCCGGTTGAATTCTGTGAACAATCTGTGTTTTCATTCATTCGTTTTCATATTATTAGAACTAGAATTCAATATTAGTTTCCAAAACCTTAATAAAAAATGAATAATGAGTCAATTTCTGATTCCCCATTTTGTGCCCAAACAAAAATGGAAAACATTAAAAATGCACACTCATATTCCTTTAAAAAAAAAAAAAAAAAAAAATCAAACATAAGTGGTATGACCCTGAAGTGACCGCTACATGGCAAAAACGGTAAGAAAAAAGTAAATCACAGATGGAGTAGAGTAACCCTCTTACTGCTAAACAACACAAAGCTTTCCATTCTTATAAGCAGTACTGCACATTCATATTACACTCATATTACGCAAGTGGGATGACCTGAAAGTGACCGTTACATGCAGCAGATAGTAAAAAAAAACCCAAAGTGTGGAAATCACAGACTCTTACTGCCAAGGAGCAGAACAAAGCTGTGCATTCTTATGAGCAGTGGAATATATTATTTTTGATCGACTACATAGAAGTCACTTGAGCCCAACTTCAACCCAAAACGAGGGCGTGCTTTCCATTTTCCGTTTTCATTTGAGCACAAAATGGGATTTTTTTTTCCATTTCAATTTTGGAAACAAATTTTTGTAAAAAAAAAAAAAAGTTTTAAATATGAACAAATACACAGAAAACCTTCCGCTCTCGTTTCTAGACTACTCCCTAACCCCTCCCCCAAAATACATCAGGACCCCGCACTCCCCCTCCCCACTCCTGCTCCCGCTGGCCATTGGCGCTGCTGTTGGGTCGTCCAGGTTTATTTGCCCGTTCGCTAACTGTGCTTTTCTGTAACGCACACATTAAAACATCACAGTAAAGATGGAAGGCGGGTGATGGGATGATGAAAGGGTGGGGTGGGTTACGGGGGCAGATTTGGGCTTTTCTATCTTTATGCTCACATACAGTACATGGGTTCATACGATAGCTGCTACTGGGCTCTGGGATATGGGGGGCATTCTACATGACCGAAGAGGGGGTTAAAAAAGGAAGCGACGGGGGAGGAGGGGGAGCTCACAAACATGATAGCCATTTCTCTGCCATTTAAATACTATTACTCACTATTGATTTTGGTAATGATATATTAGACGCTTGTATAATTGGTCCAGCAGCTTTCTTCGCTGATATGTACTTTTTTTTAAATTCTCAACCCAAAAAATATATAGTGTAAGAAGAAGAAGAAGAGGAGGATGAGGAAGAGGTGGAGGAGGAGGAAGGAGAAGGGGAAACTGCAAATAAGACGGACAAAGCTGCCAGTCTCTTCATCTCCACACTTTTATCATCAGTCGATACACAGGGCTGAGGGGACGAGCTGGGGGTTTCAGGTTGAGCCAAAACTCTCCAGTAACAGAGTAGTAAATAGTTGGAAAGTAGAAGAGAGGGAGGAGGAGGAGGAGGGGGAGGAGGAGGAAGAAGGGGAAATAGATCAGTACATGGATAAAACTGTAGCTGTGCTCTGGCGGCAGGTGGAGGGAGGGCAGGCGGAGGGATGGAGGGATGCTGCACCCTTTTTTCATTAAGCCACCCTCCCTCGCTTGCTGGCTCGCTCACTTCCAGAGCTGGGTGCTGAGGGTCTGCCCGGACGGGGGTCCCACCCAGCCCCCCATAGCGGCGCCCGGCTGGCCGAAAGCCATGGGAGCTCCGGCACCGTTCAGGTTCATGGCAGACATCTGCTGGTTCATCTGAGGAGGGCAAAAAGAGGGAGAGAGGAGACGACATGAGAACTGACTAGACGTAGTGAGCTTCAGAAAAAAGTGAGAGAAAAAGACAGCACACGAGACATCAGAAAAAATTACGGCAAAACGTCCATCTGTCTCCTCCTCTCTATATCAAAGCAGAAGGACGGACTTTTTGCCATAATTTTTTCTGTCGTCAAAATTTGTTTCCTTGTCACCGCTCTTGATTCTCCTCCCTGGTCATTTGATTTTATTTTATGCGGTCATTCCATGCTTAACTCTTGTGTCATCTATCTCTCAACTCACCCTCGTTCCTGACCTCTGTCCTCTCAGTAGAGATGGATACCAAACCCCAGTATAAAACATGTTACAGAGACAAACTATTAAAGAGCTCTGGACAAACTCTTGACAGTTAGATTTACAGCTTTTAACAGACGACTTCCATTTCCTAATTTCAGGGACTGTTCACATGAGAGCAACTTGGTGATGGTAAAAGTGAAAAGTACATGATTATTTGTCATTGTGAACACAGCACAGCACACAGTGCACCACAACGACGTGGCCTCTGCATTTAACCCATCCATGAAGGAGCAGTGGGCAGCTGACATGGCCAGCACCCGGGGGGCGGTGCTTGGAGACGGCAACACACATGTACCGGCAGACTGGACAGGGCGACAGTATGATGGTGGTCTAGTGGTTAGGACACTTGCCTCTGGACCGAGAGGTTGTGTGGTCAAATCCTACTATCATTGGGTCCCCAAGCAAGACCCTTAACCCCAAGTTGCTCCAGGGAGACTGTCCTTGAATTAGGGAAACGGAAGCCGCTCTGGATAAGAGCATCTGCTAAATGCCGTAAATGTAATATAAAGGAAAATGTTTTTTAAGGGAACAGTCCTGAACACACAGTGGGGAAGGTACTACAACATATTACAAATTATCAAACAAAATATTACAAATTATTTTTTGTAGGTGTTCTTTTTTTTTTTTTAAGTAATCGAAGCAATAATCATGGGCAAGATTTTTGCTTAATTGTCTGGCGCTACAATTAATCCACAGAATCTTCCGGCTTTACCAACACTATCGCAGTACAACAACAACGCTGGAAAAATGCTGCAGGTAAAGTCGAGCTCTCCAGAAAAGTCATCAAGCAAGTTTGCAATTTCATTTCCACGCCGTCTGTCCCCCTCCATGTCGAAATGGATATATTGTCCAAGGCCTTTAACTCTGGGACACACACGTACAGACACAAAGACTCAGTGGAGTGCATGGGGGCTTTAATTAAAGTTTTGTGTGTGTGTGTGTGTGTGAGGGAGAGAGATTGATTTATGATGTGTAATTAACCTCGTAGAGGCCGGGTCTCTGGCTCCGAGCTCTCTTGTCTCAGAGGCAGGGGGTGGTTAGAAGGTGGGGGGCTTTGGCAAAATGATCCCCGCCGAGAGGACGATATCTCACGACCCTTGTTACTAACGCGTTCAAAACGAGAGGTGACTGAAGATGAGACGCTGATATAAGCTTTGTTACAGATTCGCAATGAGACTAAGAGAGAGAGTTTGAAATCAGATTTGGGGAGGGATCTAAATACAATATGTGACGCTACTAAAGGCTGAAATACACTTGCTGTTAACTATGTACGTACGTACAGCCGCGATCCGTATCCTGCGTTCTTTGCGTCGTTTTTTGTGCACGTACCCAAAAATTAACGGAACGTATACGGAGATGCAATACCTGCGTGACAACGCAACTGTGTACGGATACGCTTACGTAGATCACAGCAAGTATATTTCAGGGTATTCGCAACTAGCAGGTGTTTATGATTGGTGGTGAACTGACAGAAGTGGCATCCGAAGGGCTACCGTGCCTGCATAACGCATTACACTCTTGGCAGCTGCGAGGTGGAGTCAGAGGATGAAGTTCGCCTTGGTCAATATGGAAGCACAAATCCACGGCTAAATTAGTCAAAATGCATAACTCTGAAAGGCGAAAATGAGTGGTGGTGGTGGTGGTCTAGCAGCAAGATACCTAGAGGTCGTGGGTTCAAATGGTACCTGCCCAGTCCCTGAGCATGACCCTTTATCCCCAAGTAGCTCCAGGGAGACCCTAAAATTCGGAAAAATGGAAGTCGCTCTGGATCATAGTGTCTGCTAAATGCCGTAAACGTGAACGCAAATTTGAATGTAATTTAAGCAAGCTGAAAATCAAAACACTCTACATCCCAAATGTCACTGAAACCTTCTTGTGATTTGACTTTACAGGAAGCTATTGTAAACTGCCACCAAATCACTACAAATATGTGGGATAAAATAGGCTATTACATCTTTTTGCTGCATAAAATAGTAAATTCACCAACCACAAATTTCATCATTCATTTCATTCAAATCTCTGCATGAAAGAAAAAATGAAGCCTTCAATCCTCAAATTCTTCCTGAAAATATACCAGTAATATTCTGGCATTTTTTATAGACTGGCAGCTGTCATACAGACGACTCATCACTAAATAAGCGAGACAGCCATCATATATGAGGAGCTGTCACAGCCGTCACAGAGGTGAAAGCTCGCTTGCTTTTAGAATGCGAGACGGCGTTTATCAGCCGAGCGCCGTGTGGAACTGACTGATGGGAGCGTCGTGAAGCCTCTGGCATCCTGCACCCCAAAACACTTCCACACCAGCAAAGTGAAATGACTCTGTATCTCCCTGTTCCGTTCTCTGTTCCCAAAAACGCCACAATATATTATGAATGCTGACATGCAGTATAGTTTTTATAGTCACTTCTCGATTATCTGTGCTGTTGTTGACTACTTTTCTCCATGAAATATGGCTCTGTTGTATTAATAAAGACACCATGTGGTGACACAGCTGCCAGTCATGTCCATATATAATTTCTTTCTCCCATTCTGGTGAGTGATTTCATGTTGAATAACGGCTGATGAGGACTTGCAATCTGCCATTTGTGCTCGCCTGAGTATCGATAACGCACTTTATAAAGGAAAATATCAGTCATATTTACAAAAGGTTTGGACTCAACAATTTACCTAGGTACAAACTGCATCACAGATCTGCATTACTGGCTTGCTGAAATCTTACTTGACCATTTTTACGTTTGTCAAAATGTCACACATTATGAGGACAGTGTCTGTGCGCTATTGTTCAACAGTGTAAACTATTGATCAGAAGTAGGCTGGCTTAAATGCAGGTGATCAGCCTTAATTCCAAGTGTGAAGTCTAGTCACGTTCACGCTGAGCAGCAGACGTCATTCGTTTCCTACGGGGGAGCGTGACTCAGAATGTCAGGCTTCACAATTCCGGAACAACATGACAAGTAGAGCTTGGCAATTAGCTGACAATTTATTCCAACCAACATTTAGAACCTCTTGCTGCCTTAATCTTGCTCATGTCAAGATAATCTGATTATTTACCCAGTGCATACAGTGCAAAAAAAATTCCATGATGTTTAACCATGTGTCAAATACAAACAAAAACACAACAGAAAATTAAGTAATTTCAAGATTGCAATCGAGGTAAAAGTTTAAAAACAATTGTGATACTGGCTTGACGTCACATCACTCATCACTAATCCCTAAGAGACAAAAATGGAAGGAAAATAATGTCAGAATCAAAAGACTGGATCCAGCCCATTCTCTGAGAGGCAGCGTATCACTTGAACAACACCCACCACGAGTACGGTACCAACGGATGCTTTTCCACTGGCACGAGTAATTGCACCATGTCATGAACTGATCTTTTTCCGTTATGAATGAAGTGTCCCATACTCAGTCTGTCGTGATCCTGATCAATGGCATGGTGAAAAGCGGGACGCTGCTGTGCTGACGGCATTACTGCTTTTTGATTGGTCGACTGGGGTGGCACACGGTGGTGCCGAGGTTAGTGTTGCCCGTGTTCATGTGGGTTTCCTCCCTCAGTCCAAAAGCATGCAATAAAGGTTAACTGGCGACTCTAAATTGGCCCTGTAGGGTGTGAATGAGAGTGTGATTGCGTGAGTATGTGTGCCCTGCGGCGCGTTGGCCCCCGCTCAGGTTCGGTCCCCGCACTGCGCCCACAGTTCCCGGGATAGGCTCCGGTCCCCATGACCCCAATAGGGATTAAGCAGTTCGGATAATGAATGAACGAGTGACTGGTCGACTGTGAACATGAGGAGAGACAGAAGCGTCCATGCAAGTTGAGTTTATAAAAACAACAAGGGAGAAGCAAACCAGTAACAAGTGGGAAACGGACGAGGTGTGAGCACACGATAAGACGCTGTTTATGCCTTAAATTCTTATAAGCCTTACACGATGGAAAATCGAAGTGCGTTACAGAGCGCACAATAAGGCACATAATATTGAAATAATTTATTATATAATGTAAATGCAAATATTACATGTCATGGGCAAGATCGAGTCAATTTGAGGCTCTGAATGTGGGTCTGGATTAATTTCCAGTTATTACCCAGCCCTATTTGCAGTTGCAGACTAATGGAAATGAAATAAACAATGAACCACTTTATTCCTGCTTGATCGCCCGGTTTCACGCAAGCCACCGCCCAATGGTCAGGCACAACTGATGTACAGTAAACAATGAAATAAAATAAAGAATAACATATTTTCAACTGCAAGGTTTAAATAAATGAACCAGTAAAACTGCTTACCTGTCCCATGTTCCACTGGGTCTGCTGGCCCGGCTGCATGGCGTACATGTTCTGGGGCGGCACGACCCCACCGGGCATCGCCCCCGCCTGCGCTCCCATCATGCCCGGCGCCAGCCCCATCACTCCGGCCTGGGCGTTTCCCATGAAACCGTTGGGCACGGTCATGCCCACCATCATGCCGGCGTTCTGCCCGCCCATCATAGCCCCGCCTTGCCCCATCACCGCGCCCATCATGGTGGTGGTCGGGGGCAATGCTCCGCCCAGTCCGGGGAAACCCTGGAAACCGGCTGCAGGCTGCGCTGGGAACTGCATCTGAGACGCTCCGATGAACATGGCGGCTGTGGGAGGGGAGACGAGAGAGAGGGAGGTAAAGAGAGAAGAAGGGAGGGAGAGAAAAAGGAGCGAGGAGAGAAGGAGGAAGAGAGAGAGAGAGAGAGAGAGAGAGAGAGAGAGAGAGAGAGAGAGAGAGGAGAGAGAGAGAGAGAGAAAGGAGAGAGAAAGCGCGAGAGGCCAAGAAGAAGGGAGGGGATGAAGGAGAGAGAGCATGTGAGGGAGAGAAGGAGGAGAGAGCGACATGAGAGGGTGGGTGGGAGGGAGGAAAGGAAGGCGAGAGAGAGAAAGAGGGAGAGAGAGGATGGAGGGGTGAGGGGAGAGAGAGGGAGGGAAAGAGAGGATCCAGGGAGAGACAGGAGAAGGGGAGGGAGAGAAGAGGGAGGTAGAGGAAAGGGGAGGGAGAAGAGGAAAGAAAGAGAGAGAGAGAGAGAGAGAGAGAGAGAGAGAGAGAGAGGGGAGAGAGAGAGAGAGAGAGAGAGAAAAAGGATGGAGGGAGAGAGAGAGAGAGAGAAGGAGGAGGGGGAGAGAGAGAGAAGGAGGGAGAGAGAGAGTGAGAGAGAGAGAGAGAGAGAGAGAGAGGAGAAGGAGGGAGGGAGGGGAGGAGGGAGAGAGAGAGAAAAGGAGGGGAGGGAGGGTGGGGAGAGAGAAGGGGGAGAGAGAGAGATAGAGAGAGAGAGAGAGAGAGAGAGAGAGAGAGAGAGGGAGAAAGAAAAAAGGAGAGAGAGAGAAAGAGAGGGGAGGGAGAGAGAGGAGGGAGAGAGAGAAAAACAGGAGGGAGAGAGGACCGGGGGAGTGAGGAGAAGGGAGGGAGAAAGAAAGGAGGGACGGAGGGAGGACGAGGAAGTGAAAGGTTCAGGAGGGAGAGAGGCAGGTAGAGAGGGGGGAGAGGGGAGAGAGGAGAGAAGGAGGGAAGGAGGGAAAGAGAATTCTTTTATTCTACACTAATTTTCGATGAATTGTGCAGCTCTAGCTCGTAGTTTGAAAAGCTACCGTTCAACAGCAACTTCCCCAACACTTGCTCAGACAGCAAAATAAGAGGGCAGGAGACGAGCACACACAACACAAACAAAAGCACACACACAGAGCGGGGAGGAAGCCGAGTCTGTCTGTCCCAGACCGTTTCTTCAGCGAGTGATCTTCGGGAGGAGGGAGGGAGGAGGTGAGCTGCATGAAAGGGCATATTAAGAGGCAACTTGACAGTGCAAAAATGGCAGAGGCTTCATTTGGAGGTTGAACTTTAGGGGGAGGAAATGTCCTCTTTGAAGAGCGCTAGCGGGAGGCTGAGCGAGGCAGGGCCTTTAAACTGCGTTCAGCAGTATCAGAGTGCTGAACCGCGTACCGTCTGAATTATTGATGCTCCCCATTAAAGCCCCTGACGGAACCCTCTCACCGTGCGTACCGGCATCCTCACGCACGCCTGCTGCCCGAGCAAACGTATGTACACATACACAAATAACTTAACCTTCTGTCAAAGTGCTGACAGGCGGTGTTTTGTGCTCATCACATCACATCTTTGTGGAATAAGGAAAACGTGTGGGATCGTGTCAAACTGTCAAGCCCAGAAGCTTATCATAAGTTTTTTGGAATTCTATTTAAAATTTACATTTTACATTTCGGTTGGTTGTGGTGTAATGTGCGGTGCTGTGTTCACAATGACAAATAATCACACCCTCATTCACTTTCGTTTATTGTTTTTTATTCAGGTTTGTGTAATGTACTTTTACAGTTCGGTATGGATCCAATGCTGAGACACTCGTTTATTTTTTTTGTTTTTAAATGAGTGATTATTTGTCGTTGTGAACACACCACCACAGCACAGCACACAGTGCACCACAATGAAATGTGACCTCTGCATTTAGCCCACACGTGAAGGAGCAGCGGGCAGCTAACAAGCGCTTGGGGACGGTACCTTGCTCACGAGTATCTCAGTGGTAACTCCACCGGCCCTGGATTCGAACCTACGACCTGATGACGGGGCAAACACCCTACCGTTACGCCACCAACTGCCCCTTTCTTGTCCAATGCATTTTAAGGTAATGCTGATTGTATTAACTCTGCACAACCAGTCGCTTGTCGCAAATTTTCAAAACTGAGTTATGATGTTTTCATGAAAGGGCATAAATCAAGCTTCAAAACGATACCTATATCGAATGAATCGGACGACATATGACTGTGATATCAACATTCAAAGGAGTCAGGGTTCTCCTGTCACGCCAATCGACGTAGCACGCTCGGTGCGGTCGCGGCTACGTTTGCATTTACGGTAGCTTACGCTGCATTCACAGCCACACGGATAGCCTACCTGCGTTAGGTTAACTGAACCCGGGAGACGAAGATGGATTCCGGAGAAATATCTTCATGCTAGTCGACCAGCGGATTCACTGTAAATATTGGAGTAGAGCGGTCAAAACAGAAACTTTTAACATTCTGCTGGAATTGAATTCCTCACCTCAAGAAAGTCACGTTGTTAGGATGGAAAGGGCAAGTTTTTCAGCCAAATTTATTCACAGCAGTACAGTATAGACCTTCCACTGTTTCAAAACGCCAAAAACAAAAAAATCAAAAATTTTACCCCACGCAACATAAACGGTCGTTTTTCTCGGAAACCTCCGTTGCGACAAGCGACTGGTTGTGCCGTGCAGAGTCACATATGACTAATAAAACCAAATCAAATTGAACATATCTGAATCAGCAGCAAGGTGCCAGGTCGTGGGACGGTGTGGAGTTTTTCATATGAGCTACCGTGTTAAAGAGGGAAAGTGGGAGTCTCACTTCACAATGCTTACTTCATGATAAATGTTACTGCGCCAGGTGCAGGCACGCTTTGCTTTTTGGAGAAGAAACGCATTCTGAATGCCAGAAGTAAAAGTGGGACAGGAGCCTCTGTGATTGTTATGCAACTGCTTTCTGATCTGCAAAAGTCTGTTTATCAAAGAAGGGCAAACAGTGGGTTCTCAAAAAGACTGGGCATCATTCACAACCACGTTCTTTGTTCGTAAAAAAACCTACCAACACAGTCTTCACAAAGATTCAGACATTCACCAATGTTTTTCTTTTTCAGATTCCAGAAAATATAAATGCTGAAGAGCCACGTTACACGCCTGTTTGTGCAAAACATTTGCTTATTGAGTTTTCTTCAATTCTAATACTATACTGTTGAAAGGTCATAACGTGCAGAAGAACAAATTTAAGAGAAAACCCGCAGAGTCCCATGAGCGCCCCATGACTTCCTGCTCCGGCGGAAAAAAGGGTGTGTGAGAGGAAAGGCATGAAGAGCAGTGTGTGTGTGCTACCTTGCGCAGGTTGCTGTGGGACAGAGCTGGACCCGTAGAGTGACAGTATGGAGTCCTTGGAGAGCGGTTTCTTGGCCGACTCGTCTGCTTTGCTGCTGCTGCTGTTGCTACCGTTTTCGCTGAACAGGTCCAGGTCCGTTTGAGCCGGCGCTGCTCCTGCCGTGCCCGGGACCCCCACGTTAGAGCCCGGGCCGGACCCCGGCGCCGTGCTGGACGCGGCCTGCCGAGAGAAGAGCGGACACGATGGGATCAACGTCGACTCGCTCAACATCTGTGGGTAAATGTGCTGCGCGGAAAACTAAAGCAGCCGTGGGCAGGTGGAGTGGGAAAAGGCCGATACCATCTGTGAGTGTGTTAAAGAAAGCAGGACGTCAGCCATAAAGCAGCGCACCTGTCAGTCTCAACCGGGACGGGTCTCTAAACGGCAAGATGTCTCAACTCACTGATGCGCGAATGTGTGTGTGCACCTGCTCAAATACACACACACACACACACAAACACACACACACACAATTAAACACAAACCCAAACTCACACACAGCAGACAGCGACACACATGGACATCCATGCACATATTTATAATCTACCTTTTTCAGGTATGTTCCGTAACTGCATAAGCCTAAGCCTAAGCCTGAGCCTGAGCCTGAGCCTGAGCCTGAGCCTACACCGAAACCTAAACCTTAGCCTAACCTCAGTAGTGAAAATTAAACATTTCTGCTATTTCAGTTTTCTTACATTTATTTTCATACAAAAGATCTCTTATCAAATACCCAAAAGGTCTTGCGTCCAAAATTTTGTCTGCAAAGTAAGTCTAAGTCAAAACACACACACACAAGTCACAAACCCAGACACAGAGGACACCACTAATCTGCACATAGAAATTCATATTCACAAACGCACCAGCATTCACACAGCCACCAACCAACACACAGATGGGCATGAACACACACACACACACACACACAGAATAATTCACTCAACATGGGTAAGTGAGCTTAATGCAGAAGGTGTAATAGGGTGGAGGTCTGCTGAGCATAACGCGTGCCAAGTCAAGAGAGCAAACAATGAAAACTGGCAAATGTAGAAAATCATTCAGTGTGCAAAAGAGACGGGAAACACACCCACCAACACACACACACACACACACACATTGTAAGGAGAGGGGCTTCATCATCTTCAGGGAAATGACATTAATTGGGTTGCAGCTGTGATGAATGAACAGTTCTGGCCGTGAAAACACACTCCCCAATTTACACACTCCACACATACAAGCACACACTACCACCAACGTCTGAGCAGGCAGCGCGGCATTAAAGGTGTGTTAGCAGGAGTTTATACCTGGTGAAGTTTTCAAAACAATAACAGAGCTTTATACTGGAGAAGTGATGGGAATGCACTACAAAACTGATCAGATTAAAACAGCAATTAATCTTGAGGGTTGTTATGATTATTTTTACCTAGAAAAAACTGAAACGTGTGCTACTGGAGTAAAGAAATGCATGGTAACACACGGCAAGAAAAACAGCCAAAATTTAAACTTGCGTTGCCGACAACATCAATAAGACGACGAGAACATGAAGAACATTTACAAAGTAACGTCGGCTCTACAGTTTAATCCGCACAATTTTAAAAACCTAATTGAAATAATTTCCATTCATTTTTTTTTTATAATAGTTTTGCCAGCACACAAAACTCCTTTATAATGAATGTAAAAATCAACTCGGGCCAACACATAAACCTTCAAAATCTACTAATCCCTTTTCAAATCGGAGGCGAGTCGGCTAATCGGTGACATTTCACCATTCACACGAATTAAAGTTGGGCAGTTGGTGACGTAACGGTAGGGTGTTCGCCCCGTGATCAGAAGGTCGCAGGTTTGAATGCAGAGCCAGAAAGTTACCACTGAGGTACTCATGAGCAAGGTACCGTCCCCAAGCACTGCTCCCTGGGCGCTTGTTAGCTGCCCACTGCTCCTTCACGGATGGGCCAAATGCAGTGTGTGTGCTGGTGTGTTCACAATGACAAATAATCACTCACTCACTTTAGTTCATCCTCATCCCTTTCAATCCAAATCAATACAATGTTTGCAGCAATTATATCAGAATACGTCTAATACAGCGAGATTCCTATCTGGAAAAAATAAAACTGCTGTTTAAATCCAGTGAGTAACAAATACAGCTGGAATTCTCTTTTGAATGAATGTTTTTTTGTAACTGTATTCTTTCATGATTTGTAAGTAATTGTCAGGATTAGTTTTGCTGGGTGGAAAAATTGGCTTATCTTTTAATGTATGAGTTTTTGGCAAACAGGTGGAGTTTTACCTCTAGCCAAGAGCATTTTTCTCAGAACTGGTGAAATAAGTCGTCTACAGCGAACGAAATCCCAAGTGCCGGCTGTCCATGATGAGTTTCCAGACTGCCTTGTTTTCCCCCTTTTAGCTCAATATCACATTCACTCCCTTGACAGAAATAAACTCGGCGCAGCAGCTTTAAGACACTAAATGTCACATCACTGAATTACTTTTTGAAACGTTCCCATTGTGCCCTTGTAAGAAAAGAGCGACATTAACAGAATTCAACGCATTCACTTTCCATGTCGACCCCAACTCTGTCTTCTTCATAACAACCATGCTCAAAGTCTCGGTTTCAAATTAACAAACTATTCTCAAGTAACTGTGATTTGTTCTCAAGCCAAGTAAGAAAACTGAGGTGAGAAATACTGACAGTCGAGCAGCACAATCGACAATTCTTTTTAACACATCGCTGCTTATCTCCTCTGCCTTCTGGCTGTACAGTGCATATCCAGCCCTGTCTTAACCTCCAACGTTAAAAGCTTATCATAAGCTCAGACAAACTGAAATGCACTGGGGTTCCTTGTCCATGTGAACACATCCTAGTTTCTACTCCATTTCAGCTTGAGCAACTGTGTTGGAAAAAATAACGCAGCCGTCCACAAAATATTCTCCAGTCAGCCATAACAATATGACCGCTGAGAGTTGGAGTCAACAGCATTTGCTAAGCTAGTTAAAACGTCACACCTGACAGTGAGTGGGATATATGTGACCCTCCACGGCAAAACCAGTCGCATGTCGCAAATTTTCAAAATCGAGTTATTATGTTTTCATGAAAGTGCATAAGTCAAGCTTCAAAACGATATCTATATGGAATGAACTGGGCGACATATGACTGAGATATCAACATTCAAAGGAGTCGGGTTTATCCTGTCACGCCAAGTGAGAAACGGAGAAATCTGCCTTTGAAGTTGACTATCGACGTAGCACTCACAGACGCTTGGTGCGGTCGCGGCTACGTTTGTACGGTAGCCTACGCTGCATTCACAGCCACACGGATAGCCTACCTGCGTTAGGTTAACTAAACTCGGGAGACGAAGATGGATTCCGGAGAAATATCTTCACGTTAGTCAACTAGTGGATTTACCGTAAATATTGAAGTAGAGCGGTCAAAACAGAAACTTTTAACATTCTGCTGGAATTGAATTCCTCACCTCAAGAAAGTCACGTTTTTAGGATGGAAAGAGTAAGTTTTTCAGTGAAATTTATTCATAACAGTACAGTATAGAGCTTCCACTGTTTCAAAACACTAAAAACAAAAAATCCAACATTTTACCCCACGCAACATAAACGCTTGTTTTTCTCAGAAACCTCCGTTGCGACAAGCGACTGGTTTTGCCGTGGAGGGTCACATATTAGTGTATGCAAGTGAACATTTGTGTTGGAAGCATTATAGCTGGGACGTGACTGACCGTGATGAGGACCAAATAGTGATGAAGGCTAGAGAGCTGAATCAGAACATCTCCAAAACTGTATTAGCTCTTATGTGATATTTCCACTCTGTGGTGATCAGGAGCTACCAAAAAATGCTCCAAAGTGCAGTATCAGGGTAAGTTTTGGGCGGCTCACCGATTTATGTGTGGAGTGAACGCTGGCCAAGAGATAGAAAAAATCTAATTGCTGAAAATTTTTATGCTGTTTCTTACAGAAATGTGTCCGAACACACAGCGAATCCCAGTTTGTTGCGTATGGGTCTGTGTAGGTGTAGAACTACATGGTGCTCAGCTATAAGGGCACTACTGCTAGGGCTGGGTATTGTTGCTGATTTCCTGAATCGATTCGATTCCGATTCACAAGGTCATGATCCGATTTAATTCTCGATTTGATTCGATATCGATTATTTAGAGATTTCTTTGCGTCAATACTAGTTTTGCTTGGTTATAAAATTAGGCCAGACGGCGATTTGAGCGGAGCAGCTTCAGCCACGGCTCGATTTGGTTTCGGTTTCGCCGGTCTCACGTTTTTATAGCTCTCCTTGCGCGGTCGCGAGAAGTAGTGCATAGCCACAGGAAAAGATCGACCTGCGAATTTTTGAATCAATATCGTATTTTTCGAACGAGAATCGATATTGATTGGTGAATCGATTTTTTGAACCCAGCCCTACCTACTGCACATGCTGGTTGAAAGTGTGCAGTGGGTTATATATTTAAATCAACTGCACACATCATCTACTTCCAGCACATTCACAAGATATATTCAGGTAAACCCTGACTATCTGATCACGCTCTCTTTAAATATGTCTATTTTTCAATTTGCACACTGTTAGATCCATATTCATCTCTATTTATATTATCACTTTGTATTATTATTGTATTCATCTTGTATTACAATTTTGTAATCTTTTTTTATGTCTTAGCACCAACCACCAAAGTAAATTCTCTGTACCTGGCAACAAACTTCATTCTGATTCTGGGGAAAAAAAAAGGAGGCAGGGAAAAGGCAGAGACGAGCACCGACTTGGACGCTCCCGGCAATCCGTCACACCTCAACTGTCTTGCTGTCTATCTGTCAACGTGCCGGGGCTCTGAGGGCCAGACGGGCAGCACAGCCTTCGAAAAAAGACCGGAAAAAGGAACGTCTTCCTGTGGGAAGACGGCGTCGAAGCGGCAGGAGGAAGAGCCGGAGGAAATAACAGTGTTCTTGTCCTGTTAAGACATACTGGTGAAATGCAGCAGGTCAGCACTA
>JAVGVS010000217.1:0-135000 GCA_032718565.1 Distichodus sexfasciatus | reverse complement strand
TCGCTCAATACAAAGCTTGAGATAAGATTTTATAACGCATAACGTACATAGGAACTGAAACTGGTTACAGACTGTTAAGACTTAAAAAAGAGACTTTCCCTAGCGTGTGTTCATGTCCCGTTCTTTGGAAATCATTCACCCAACGTGTCATAATCCCACACCCTTTCCAATCTGCCACTACAGCTGTGTAAAAAATAATTGAAGAAAACACAATCACAAAAAACAAGCACTCTTCCATGCACTCATTTAATTTTCAAACTATCCCAGCTTCAATTTTTAAGCATAGTTACAGTATAAAGGGCGAAAAAACTAACAAAAACGCTCAGAACATTTACAGTATTTTAGCAGACGCTCTTATCCAGAGTGACTTACATTTCCTAACTTCAGAGACAGTTCCCCTGAGAGCAACTTAGGGTTATGGGTCTTGCTCAGGGACCCAATGCTCTACGGTCAGAGGTCAGGTTTGAACCCACAACCACTTGGTTCAAAGGCGAGTGTTCTACCACTAAGCCACCAACACCAATATAAACAATATAACTATTAATTAATCATATCCGAGGTAAAATATTCAATATATAATGATTTGAGATGATATCGCCCAGCCCTGGCAACAACACAGACAAAGGGCAAAATAAAAATAAAATAAAATCAAAATAAAATCTAAATAAAAGACAGTGATGTAAAGAGCAGGAGAGTGGTGAGTGATGCTGACAGACTCTGCAGCGCACCAGCTCCCATACGAGTTACACCATGCTGGGGAAAAAGCAAAACAGCCCTGCTTTCATTAGGCATTAGCCCCACTGAGAGACCATCTGCCCTGAGAGGGAGAGAACACACTGGAAATGGCCCACTCGTGTGTGCATGTGTGTGTGTGCAATGTATAAACCTATATATGCGCCTACACACTCCCATACCCTTATGGCTATTTATATTGGTCCCAAGTGGGTTTGTGTGCTTTTAGCGGCTGTGGCTGATGTGTTTCGGTTTGTGTGTGTGTGTGTGATGTACATACTGTACACCGCACATGATCAAAATCATATAAATATGGTTTAGTGACTACATAGAATACGATGTGTAAGCAAGCCAGCAAGACCATATGCTCACTTTGCTTGTGTGCGTGTGTGTGTGTGTGTGTGAAGACTATACTCCTCTATACGCATGTGAAGACGTTTCGTGTCTGTAACGGTGCTATGTGAGGTTACGCTGCCTAATTTGCGCGCGCGCGCACACACACACACACACACAGCTCGGAGTGAATTCCAGTCGTACTGACAGAGCCTTACGTTGTGTGTGAACACGTGTGGGGCTCGATGTGACGCGGGACACTTAGCGCCGATCGATCGATAGCCACGTTTTTTGAAGAGACGACAGCTTTTTACTGATGAGCGCGGCGCTGGCTGAACGCTAGCGTGGCAGTAAGGAGCTGGAAGGCAACGCTATTGAGTCAGCAGCTCATACATCCTGTGTGTCAGCTAATAACTAACAAGAGAGAAGGGGGAGAGTGGAAGTGATGTGTGGGCAGAGCTGGGCGATATGACCTCAAATCAATATTCAAACCTTCATTTCCACTACAGTTAAAGAACGTTTATTTTATTTTAGGGCTTTTTTGTTTGTCTTAGCCCTCATCGTTCACTGACACGGTGAAAGTGAGTGATTGTCATTGTGAACACACCACAGCACACAAAAAGTGACCTCTGCATTTGACCAATCTGTGAAGTCATCTGACATGGGCAGGGCCAGGGAGCAGTGCTTGGGGATGGTACCTTGCTCACGAATACCTCAGTGGTACCTTTACCAGTTGACCGGAGACCTTCTGATCACGGGGCAAATGCCCAAACTGTTCAACTACCAACTACAGCAAGTGGTTTGTATATAAATATGCTCAACTACTAAAATCTAGGCTATTTTATCTAATGAAAGAAGGCTAGAGAACGGAGTACTCGCCTCTGGACCAAGACGTTTGGGTCGAACTCTACCTCCAGAGTGTCGCTGAAATTAGATAATGGACGCTGCTCTGGATAAGCGTGTCTGCTAAATGTAGGGATGCATCAATCCGATACCTGGATCGGATATTGGTCCGATAACGACTCAAACAACTGGATCAGGTATCAGTGGCATGGAACTGATCTCTGGAGCCGATCTGCAAATTGTATGTTTATCTACGTAAATGACAATGAGCAGAACAAGCAGAGCAACACACTACAACCGCAAAAGTAAATTCTACGCGATTATACTGTTTCATTTCCTTAACAACGCCGGTTCTCGCTCGGAATCTGTGTCCCTCGCTGTGTTTGTTAGCGCGCGTCTCTCTTTACTACACACAAAACATACATTTTAGCTGATAAATAACAAAAACAACCAGCGTCCTACTCGCAACACAGCCGTTTACTCTATGTTGTCATTGTTTATTCCGAGACTCGAGTTCGTTGCGTTATTGTGTGGAACGCCGTCATGCCAAATGACTAGTGTGGAACGCCATCATGTCAAAAATGAGTCCAAAATGAGGTGTAGGCCAAAATGAGTCAGTTAATCACAAACATTTATTACATTCTATAGTGTTAGAGTTAAAAATAAATATAGAAAGATTGATTATTTGTTAAATAACTTTATTTTATAGCCAGATTCCAAATGGATAAAGAAGTGTTTCTGTCTGGTACTACCCTTATTTATGCTCACAGTACTAACCCATAGCATGTCTCTGCATTAATAAAAACTGTGCAATCCAGGAAAACAGACACTGTCCTTATGTCCTAAACACAACAACATAAGGCTACACTACAATAAACCTAAAAACAAATGTATACAATCAAACGCCCAGTTTCTCCCAAAAAACTGGTATCGGATTGGTACTCGGAATCGGCCGATACCCAAATCCCAAGTACCGGCATCGGAACTGAAAGAGTTGGATCGGTGCATCCCTAGCTGAATGCAAATGCATATGTTGATGTTTAATAGTTAAAAACTACATTTAAAACATGACATTTCAGACACTGAAAATGACTAGTCTGGAATATCAATGGAGCAGACGACCAGGGAACCAGGATCAATGTTCAAGGGAAAAAGAGATTTTTAAGGTAAAGTTTCCAAAATAAAGAGAGATAAAGGGGTAAAAACAGACAGGTTTGTCAGGATGCCAACACAGAGAAGGGAAAAGGGCTTTTGCTGCACGCACATCATGAGGTAAAGAGCAAAGCTGTGCAGCCCCACAGCAAGACTGGGCAGAAAGCTGCTGCACGGATCTTTTTGGTGTGGTGTTGCCAGTGTGTGTGTGTGTGTGTGTGTGTCTCCTGGGAGAGCTGAGAGAAATGGGAGCTGGAGGCAGATGAGATGTGAAAGGAGGCGAGTGAGAGAGCTGGATTAACATGCAGGAGCTATAGCAGTGAGGGAGAGGGAGAGGGAGAGGGAGCGAACTGACACCCCGGTGGTCGCTCATCAGGGCCTGAAAAGAGGGCAATAAGTACCCCTCCTCCTCTTCCTCTTCATCACCCACTCCGCTCTGGGCTGGACGCCCTCTAGCCGACCAATCACGGCAGTCCGTCGCACGCGATTATTTCTGTGACTCCTCACTCCTAAGCAACAAGCACATCTGAGGCCGTTTTCACATCTAGTCCTAGAATCTGAACCAAAGAGGTCCAAATAAAGTGGACTATCAAAAAAGGGACTTGGTTCTTATTGTGTTCACACTGTGAGTTCATTTGAAAGGGGACTCTATTGCTCCGAGAGCGATTAGAAAACACCTCAAACCCGGTGTTACACTGCAGAGATTTTCTTGAATTAACTGGGGGAGGCTCAGGTCTTTCAGTTTTCGGTTTTCGACCGGGTCAGTACTCTTCTTGAGGGTGCGACTAACGTTGTAAACAGGAAGTGACGGTACACTACCCACAGTGATTAGAATGTTCGGAACCAGGAAGTGTGACAGAGGCGCATCGGTGGATCACAATTTTAGCGTGGGTTCATAACGAACACGAACTTAAAGCGTACTGGTCTTCAGCTTAAAGCATTTGTTTCAGACGGGTCCCAGTTCATTTCAAGTGTTCAAAATGTGTCTAAAACACTGTGAAAAAGCATGAAACATGGCACGGATATGGAGATGAATTTCTGTGGAGTTCTCTCTCTCTCTCTCTCTCTCTCTTTACGCCTTTCTTCCAAATTCAGCCGAGTCGTGGATAACGGCGAATAATCGTTTTGGCGCGAGAGACGTATCTAAAGATACGAGCGGTGACAAAAGCCTCTGAAGTCGCTCTTAATAGCTTTCGCGAAGCTGACTTTGACGCCGCTGTGTCCTTGTGCAGGGGGGAAAAAACGGCAAAACAAGGTGAAGAAGAAGAAGAGGAAGAAAGACGGTGGCTCGGCTCGGCACTCGGCTCAATAACAAGCGGGGAAACCACGACGACGACGACGTTGGGTGTAGCATTAGCGCACAACAAAGGTTTAAATAGATGAGCGCTCTATCTTTAGCTCTCTCAGCACGTGTTGTGTTCAAAAACCTTCTCTCCTGTCTGAAATTCTTGGCTCCGAAATGCTCGCGAGAAGGAACGGAAGAGAAGGTTTTAAACGCAACGTGCGCTCGCCCTTCTTGCAAGCATTTCGGAGCCAACAGCTTTGAGTTACGTGCAGTGAAGAAGTGTGAGTGTGTGTGGAGGTTTCGTTTTTACTGCAGCAGCAGTGCCTGGCCGGTTTCTCACACCACACAATAAAACATTGATTTAAGGCGCGAGAGGCTTTTGTCAAAGTCGTTGGCCCGCTTTTCGTTTCCTCGGTCACAGCTTCAGCAGACAAAGTTGCTCTTCCGAATCCCTCAGACGGGGCAGTCTGAAGCGAAGCCTGCGTCTGCTCTTTCAAAGGGTAGCAAACCCAGATCTGAACCGAGAAAGGCTTCTTTATCTTAAACTGCGAAATTCTAACTCATAAATTTCGATTTGTACAGACGTAGGAACAATCGCGATACATTATATCATTATATTATACTGTATATAGGATACACAGCATTATGACAGGTGATATGGGAGAGAACTACATTTCCCACAATCCCATGCGCTTCACCGGAATAAAATCAAGTCAACACCTGTATTGTGAGTCGAACTCTGGTTGTTATTTATCAGCTAAAAAATGGGTTAAGCTTGTAATAAAGGGGACGGTTTGACTTGAACTGGAGCGTTTTTGTTAGCGAGGGCGTTCCATATCGAAGTGCGTCGAGTCTCAAGCGCCCACGCAGCGCGTTTACATCATGAAGAATGTCATTTGTGTGCGCATAATCATTTACTTCGATTTTTGTCTACAGAATAACAGTGGGCGATGGCGTAAAAGCTGCCGTCACCTGCAGTGATGTTCCGACTGATGATGCCTATGTTCTTATTCTACCTCATAAAATTCAGTATGAGCCACACCACAAACTGGGAGAACTGTTATAACCCTAGTGTGGTGTGAGGATGCAAGGAGGAGGGATGGAGGGAAGAGAGAGTGGTCCCGGTGGTCCAGGAGTTCTCTCAGATCAAAACGATCACCGTCTCCTCATGCTAGCATGCTTCCGGCTAAAAGCCAGCGTGTAAAAGGCAAAGTTCCCTTTATATTCTTACACGTCCGTCAGCCCGGGAGAGACGCTCGGCACTGCGGAGACGCCTGCAGGTTTGAACGGAGCCTGGCCTCGCTCCGGACCTGACGGGTTTTATGAGTGGAGGAAGCTGAAGAATCTCCGCACGGTCTACAGCTCACAAGTGTGAGTGATTATTTGTCACTGTGAACACACCACAGCACAGGACACAGTTCACCACAACCAAATGGTGACCTCTGCATTTAACCCATCCGTGAAGGAGCAGTGGGCAGCTAACAGGCGCCCGGGGAGCAGTGCTTGGGGACGGTACCTTGCTCATGAGCACCTCAGTGGTAACTATACTATACAATATAATATACAATATATAATATACAATTTACTGCGCAATATAACGATAGACACCGATCAGTCAGAACATTACGACGGGTGAGGTGAATAACATTGATTAGGGGCGTGCAAAAAGAACGAATCGAGTTGAGATTCTTTCTCTGGTGATTCAAAATCGATTCATGGCCCTAACCCTAAACGGCATTTGATTCAGTGTGATTTTTTTGTTGATCTGCGACAGTCAAATAGGAAAAGTAACTCAAAAGAGCAATCTGGAAACCAATTGTGACCCGATCTGACGTAATGAGTCGGAAGTCGGTGTTCTATTTATTTAGAGACAGGCCGATTATGTTGAAAAACATCAAAAATATTGATTTTTCTTTTTTGGTCTTATATGAAAGAAAAGGTCTTCAAAATTAATCTCCCAAAGTTTCATCATGGAAATAATTGTGAAAATGTACTTAAATGGCTATTTAAGTTGAGTTGCAGCTCTCAAATCTTACAAAATAATGTCCAAAATAAATGCTGTTTATCTGATAAGTATTTAATAAATATTTTGAAATAATTGAAGCTTCAGTCTGTTTTAATATATTTTCCTAAGTATCTAAATGCCTGTAGTAAAATTTTGTTGTTGAATACTGGGTGCATCTCTTTGGATGCTATGGATTGTTAAAGATATCAACAAAAAACTGACGAAAAACTTTAAATGCAATTTTATATATTTTTCAGTTGGAAAACGGTGCTGCAATACCATAATTCAAACGACTGTAACTTGACAACCGTTTAAGATATAGCTTTGCCAATATATCATTTTAAAGCTTATTTCCTTATCTTTTCAATGATACCAAAAGTATCATTGAATCATTTTGGGTCACTGTGACTCATTTAGCCAGATCAGGTCACAATTCATCTATGTACTGAATCGTGAATCACTTATCAAATCAGGAATTGATTTTGAATCGACTTACGTGAGCCCATGAATCGGAATCGAATCTTATTCTGAATCGTGCAACACTAACACTGATTACCACATTAAAACACCTGGGACGTCGCAGAGAGCGGGGTATATTAGGCAGCAAGTGAACATCTCTAATAGTGGTGTAAATCACAAGTTTAATCATAATACAGTATTATATTGATTCAACGGATACGTATTCGATGTCCATAGATCACCGAGAAAATATCATACACTGATATGCGCTTACAATAAAAATGGACTTCCTGTTCATTATGAACTTGCTCACTGGCTTGGTGAGAGACGTTACAATATGAACGATGTCCGATCAAAGTTTTCATTTTGGATCAATGCTATGGTGATCCCTGATCCACAGACATTGGCCGTCAAGCCTCACTGATGCCCGTGGGGAGTGAAGGCTTACCCGAGAAGAAAATTCTAGCACTGGTTCTGATAGAAGTGTATCAGCTGTATCAGCTTGGTGCGTAATGGAGCTGCACAGACACAATCCTGCTTAATGTTAAACAATAATGATCATAATGTTACGAGTGATCAGATGATGAAATAAAAATGTCATTTCATATTACACTCCATTGTTACTTCTTTGTGTTGGAAACTGCACTACTTACAGCAATACTTTCTCATTTGGAGGACGGTTTATGTCGTCACACAAAATCACATGGATGCGGCAAAACCGGGCTTTGTGCAACACTGAAGTGATCAAAGTGACTGGAATCTTGCCATTTTAAAACAATCTGACAGCTGTCTCCATGGTAACAGTCTTCTACTGGCCACTTTGGTTGTTGCATCATCTTGATAATGCTGTTCTAGGAAACAGTGACAAGTGCAGAAAAGTTCTAAACCCCTCATTTCTCTGCTGCGTTACGCCAAACTATTAACACATTTTTCAGATTACTTGATATCATGACTATTCACGCATACATAAGCTATTAATTCTTAATTTACAGAAAATTTACTTTATTCCGATATATACGTGAGATGACTTATATGAGATATTAGTCATGTTGTACAGCCCCAAACCGGTCCAATAATCCCCTCTGTTATTCTACATGGCTCTCATATTCTCACATCACTTTTCTGGTCTGCACTAAATGCTAATTCGCTCACATCGTTCTCAGCGCATCCTTTTCGGTCTGGCAGACCTTACAGATCGATGCCGCGGGCCGTAAGCAGAAAAGCAAATATAATCTTTTTGTTTGCGGGTGAAATTAAAACAACTCGGGTTGACCTTTTCCTTGCCCCGTTTACACAGAGGCTTTAAGGGGAGCGTGGCTGAGCAGGAACGAAACGCTGCCGGAAAAGAGACCGACGCTGCTTTCTAGAACCGCGTTTCTCAGCCTGTGGGTCGCAACCCAAATTTGGGGTGCAAGGCAGAGATGGAAATATAAACATTTTGAAACGAGTGAGCTGCTATGCTGATCCACGACCATGTAGTCTCATGTCTGCATTTGCCGCTGAATTACATTCCTGGAAAAATAAAACGGCGCTTTACAAAGACCAGTGAGTGACCTTCAGCGTCGCAGGGAGGCTGCTGTCCGTCACCTCCGAGGCCAGTTTTAAGATGCTCCCTAGAGAGGATTAGTCCAGTTAGCACATTATGCTTTTGTTGGTTTTAGCGAGGATCGATCAGCAAACGGGTAACAGCGGTCGGTCACGATATGAGCGAGTGCAGTACATTGAAAACAACCTCCTGGGCAAGGGTTTATGCTTTTCACAAATGCAAAATACAGAGAACACTGTTGGAAATGCTAAACGGTGGTGTCAGCTTGGGTGCAAGGCGTGTTAGTCCGCCGTTGTGGACTTTTGCTGATTTTTTCTCTGGTGTTTGAAATGCAAAGAGCAGTGGTTCAAAGCGGTGACAGGGCAGTTGGTAGTGTAACGGTTAAGGCGGTCGCCTCGCCGGTTCGAATCCTGGACTGGTAAAGGTACCACTGAGGTAGTCATGAGCAAGGTAGTGGTCCCAAGCACTGCTCAATGGGCGCTGCCCATGTCAACTGCCCACTGCTCACTCCTTCTCAGACTGCTCCTTGCTTGTGGTGCACTGTGTGCTGTGTTCACAATGACAAATAACCACTCACTTTCACAAAAAATGGGGCAGCACTCCCCTTTAGGATGGGGTACAAAAGCCATTGTGCGTGGTAATCTCACAGGTTTGCCCAAGGTTTTAAACATTTTCCCTCGGGAACTGCTTACGTTTTCAAAGCAACATGTTGAGGCAATTTTGAGGAAAATATGTTGAGATGATCAAATTCTTACACTGTCTCAAGCTTCCACCACCATCTCCAGCACAGATGTTTAGCAGACTGACGCTTGGTTTATACTTAACTTCTTAAGCCCTGAGACTGTTTTACAGATTTTGGCTCTAAAAAAGATAATATAAAATAAAATGTGTATATCTCAGCGACCACAATGTCTATTGTCATGCTTTTGGTCATTATAAAGGTATCACCTGTGAGATCGCTGTGGAATCAGCATACATGTTACTGGGTCAGAATAAAGGAAGATGCGACACAGCAGAACATGACAAAAAAAAAAACAACATTATCTGCGTAATCTGCGGAGTCTCGGCTTTCATATGGTATACGGTCTGCATGGTTAGCCGTAGTAGTATAGATTCTACAGCCGTGTTTCTTCTACGCAGACCTACGCAGTGTTTTTGATCTTTGTTTATTTATGTGTTTGGTGTTGGAATTGTGTTACGTTTAGGTGGAATTTGTTGTTTGAGATTTTTACACAAGATTCTATCGGCGATGTTGATGTGCCGCATGAATATGTTTGTTTACATTTACCGACTATTTAAAGCCTTCCCGTTCTGCTCCCGGTACCGGGGGCGATCGGGCTCAAGCCGTTAACACATTTATACTTGATTTATACGTAACACAGATTCCTGGAGTGGCGGCGTTTTATATTGATCGTAATGTCTAAAATGAATTCCAGCGGAGTATAGAAGCAAAAGATGCGTATGTGTGTTGAAAAGGAGGTGGGGCTAAAAAAAAAAAAAAGATCATATCTACAAACGGTAGGGGTGGAAATCACAATTTTCACATGGTACAGTATTAAATTAGTTCAATGAACAAGGATTTGATGTGTGTGTTGATACTATATTAATTTTATTCAATTAAGGAGCTGGGAACCACTGGCATATGTGGTGCGATGTGTTGGGCATCAGACTTGACCAATCTAATAAAGTGCGGTGGGACCCCCGCCCCCTTACAGAAACATGACCGTACCTGGTGTGAACTGGTGCTTGATGGCAGAGGGTTAGACACCATGGGACCAAAGATGTCTAAATCATCACTGATGGGAGCTGCGTTTCCGGAAGCTGCCGCACTGCTGCTGCTGCTGCTGACCGCAGGAGTATCTGGAGTAAAGAGAGGTGGAATAAAACCATGAATATTTAGACCGAGATTAGAGAGAACGAGTCGCTAAAGTAGGGCAGAAGGGGGTTCTACAGAGAGGGCCACACTGACGCGTCCAGGCTGACTCACTAACTCAAAGGTCAGCGGGCGCAGAATGCCCTGTCCGTGTCCCCAAACCCCATCACCCTGTCCTCCCTCGGGTCCCAAACCTGACTCACACAGTCAGCGTGAATGTCAGCGAGTCGCAGCTTCACGCCCCCGTCGCACCTCCGAGGCCGAGCAGACTGCGAGTGTGGGAGAACATCAAATACGGAACGCAGAGCAAGACATTTCCCCCCACTGTACGTTTATTAATATGAGACATCTGAACTTAATTAAAGTGGAGGAGACTGGCAGTGTGGAGTTTGTAGGTGTAGCACGTTGAACTGACCGTTGAAAAACCGTGAGGTTTTTATTAGAAACACCGGCCTTATTAGAAGACACAAGGTTGGCGTCTGCTTAGTGACTAGAGCGCTTATGTGAGTGGGTTGGTGAGATGGTACCTTGCTCATGAGTACCTCGGTGATACCAATATCGGTCCGGGATTCAAACTGGTGACCTTCCGATCACGGGGTGAACTCTCTAACTGCTACGCTACCAACTGCTCCTTGCTATGAACTAATCATTTTTAGAAGTCTGAAACATTTTTGACTGGACAGTTGTATAGTTTTTTAAACCTCTCTCTAAGTTTGGGTGGGATACCGACTTTTTAAATCTTTAAAAAACAGTGAGACAACACAAATTAAACTCAGTAAAATCTCTACTACGCTATGTGTGTCTTGAGAACTTGACACGGAGGCAACTAGACTGTTAGGTTCTTGATGGCGTCTCTCCTCTCACTCAAAAGTCTAAAACTGTGAAGTGGAGGCTACGGGTATCCAGAAGCCCAGTTGCCTTTGATTCAAGATCTCAAGACTAGGGATGCACCAATCCAACGTTTGCAGTTCTGATACTGATGCTGAAACTTTGGGTATGGGCCGATCCCGAGTACCGATCCGATACCAGTTTTTAATAAAAAACGTTGTGTATTTCTCAGTGAGGAGGAGACTGAGATTATTCTGTTATGCTTAATTAAATACCTGATTTAAACACCTGTTTCCCAACTACAACAATGGAATAATTGCATCCCCCATATGTATATGCAAAAATATGAATTATGAAAATAACAGCTCAAAAATTGTGTTTTAACACAGTTGTGTAATTTAGTGACGGTCCCTAATCCTGCGGCGCTAAGACCATCAGGAACACAGAGATTGTGAGTGAGAGCTGGTGTTGTTAAGGAAATTAAACAGTATAATTGTCTGATCTGATTTTGGTGTTGTAGTGTGTTGCGTTGCTTGTTCTGCTCATTGTTTATCAATATGTAGGAAATAGCGCAAATGTCGAACAATAAACCAGTTCTACCGCAGTACTGCGTAATGAATTGTTTGTGTGTGTGCTTACACAAACGTACTAAAAAACCCTACAATTTAATTGAATAGATCAGCTCCATGGATTGGCCCAATGCCAACAAAACCCGATCGAGCTGTTTGAGTCGTTATTGGACCGGATCGGTGCATCCCTACTCAAGACCCCCCAGTCCTGAACGAACCTACAGACACGAGTGACGTGCGTTACAGATTTACGTTTCCGGCATTTGTCCAGAGTGTCTTTCATTTGTTTCCTAATTTTTAGGGACAGTCTCCGTGACAGCAAATTGGGGTTAAGGGTCTTGCTCAGGGACCCAATGATGGTAGTGCTTCAGGAGGTAGGATTCAAACCCACGACCTCTCAGCCCAGAGGTGAGTGTCCTAACCATTAGACCACCACCACTCCCAGATGTTACCCGTCATCTGCCAACCACACTCATTTGATTTCTGTTTCTTGCCCGTAACTGAGTTCCTTTTGGTACATTTGCTACGATATACTTTCTAAAGCCATCAAAAAAGAAAGTGCTTCCAAAAGGAGCTCAATTTTGGCCAACTTGTGTTTGTCCCAAAAAGATTTATTTTTACCAAAAAGAAACTCATCGATTGCATCAAAATTCTCCTTGTTGTTGTCATAACCTAACTGCGAAAACCCAATAAAGACACACACAGATGTGACAAATGAGGACTAAAGGGGTATGAGCCTGTGCCAAGGCCTCTGCCACCTGCAGGTACGACCCAAACCACTCAACGCTGAATATCACAACACCACTGATCGATGGCATGTGTTCACAACACTCTAATTAGCACAATATTACTGTGATATGGAACACAGCCACGCCGCTCTCTCTGACTTCGGCTCCCGCTGCTTTTTAGGCTGCATCCAAAATGCGGCAAATCTCATCAACTTCAACAAATGTCCGTGCCAGTGACGGGGAAGAGTGTGTGTGCGTGTGTGTCAAATAGCACCGATGATTTACACTCGCTTTCAAATAAACTTTGAAGCCCTGCCAGAGTTTTGTCTGAAGAGCAATGTCTCGTTTAATACTCTCAGCTTTCAATGTTTTTTCTTCTAAGTTGATGAAAGCAGTGAAGCAGGATTTGTGTTCTTATGTGGGAAAGTGAATAAATGTGAGAAAGCGTGAGAGTAACAGGCTGGTAAAGTAAACGTGTGTGTGTGTGTGTGTGTTCATCACATTGATTCTCTCTGTTGACAGAGATGGCTGTGTGTGTGTGTGTGTGTGTGTGTGCGTGCGTGTGCGTGTGGGAAAGCACAAAAGCAATTCCATCAGAACGCTATAGTCACACACCTCTCATCATCAGCTCCCACAGCCCCACAGCATGCCATACATTATCTCACACACACACACAAACACACAAACACACACACACAAACACACACACACACAAACACACACACACACAAACACACACACACACAAACACACACACACACAAACACACACACACACACACAAACACACACACACACACACACAAACACAGTCTCTCCATGCCATGGGCACACAGTCTAAATAATCCATCTTCCCTTCCTCCATTCCCCTTATCCCCGTCATTCCTCGCTCCATCACCACATCAGACATCATAACAGATAGAGGGAGGGGGGAGAAAGGGGGGAGGAGGGGGCAGAGGGATAGAGTGGAAGCAACAGCAAGAGAGAGAAAGCAAAAAGAGAGAGAGAGATAGAGGGAGAGAGAGAGAGAGAGAGAACAGGCAGAGGGAGAGAGCGGAGAGGCAGAGGTGGAAAGAGTGAGAGAGAGGGAGAGTGAGATATACTGTAGAGAGATAGAGAGAGAGACAGAAAGAGAGTGGGAGAGAGATAAAGAGAGAAAGAGAGATAAAGAGAGGAGAGAGAAAGAGAAAGAGAGAGAGAGAAAAAAGATAGAGAGAGAAAAAAGATAGAGAGAGATAAAGGGGGGGAGAGAGAAACAGAATAGGATGGAGATGAAGAGTAAGGAGGACAGCAAGAGGGAGAGCATAAGTAAACAAAAGAGAAAAAGGGACGGAGAAACAGAACGAGAGAAAGAAAGATAGAGGGATGACAAGGGAAAAAAGAGAAGCACATAAAAACAAAGACATTGATCCAGTATGGCGTTATAACAACAGAGTGCAGTGAGGTGGAGGAGAGCGATAGCGAGAGGGAGCGGCAGAGAGAGAGAGAGAGAGAGAGGGAGAGAGAGAGAGGAAGGGCAGGAGAGTAAAAAGCGAGTGAGAGGATGAGAGAGAGAACGAGGGGAGGAGTTGCAGTAAAAGAGACAAAAGCGGGATGATGAGGGAAAAACGAAAGGCACATAAAAACAAAGCCACTCAAGTCCAATAGAGCTGTGGGCTCTCAAGCGTTTTCATTTTCCAGAAAAATAATAGAGCATCTCTTGGGCTCGGTCAGCGCGACGCCTCACGCACCCTCCACGATCAATGCAGAGATGATTGGGTCAGCTGGGCTCCTTCCGCCCTCCTCCCTCTCTCTCATATCTGAGCAGACAGGAGCAGCTGCTCTAGCCAGCAGGAGAACACTAACACGGCTAAACTGTCCACTCGCTCCACGTCTCCTCTGCCCTCCTGGTGTTTCTCCCTCAGCTCTAAGTCCTCTTGGAACTTACAAAGTGCATCGCATCACAAAGCAACACAAAACACTCCTTAAAAGCCCAGCGCCAGCTCCTGAAGTAATAATAAACAAACAGACAGACACAGAGACGGACAGAGAGATGAACAGACAGAAAGACTGATGGAAAGATGGCCAGAGAAAGGGACAAATAAATAGACAGACAGAGAGACGGACCAACAGAGAGACGGAGAGATACAGAACGACAGTGAGACAGACCGAGGGGACAGAGAAACAAACTGACTGAGAGAAAAACAGACAGACATGGAGACTGACAGAGAGACGAACAGACAGAAAGACAGATGGAAAGACGGACAGAGAGACAAAGACAGAGAGATAGAGAGACCAACCAAAAGACATACAGAAAAAGACAGGAAGGAACAGCGAAACACAGACGGAGAGAAAGACAGAGAAACAGACGCACCGACCAAGAGACAAACAGACGGACAGAGAGATCGAGAGGGAGATGAACAGAGACTCACAGGTGGAGAATAGAAGAATGACAGATGGAAAAAGAGAGAAAGACAGAGATGGAGAGACAGACAGAGAGACCGAGCAAAAGACATGCAGACGGAGAGAAAGACACAGACAGAGAGAAAGAGAGAGACGGACAGAGAGACAGAGACAGAGAGACCGACCAAAAGACATACAGAAAAACAGACAGGCAGGAACAGCGAGACACAGACGGAGAGAAAGACAGAAACAGACTGATAGAGAGATAGACTGACCAAGAGACAAACAGACGGACAGAGAGATGGAGAGGGAGACGAACAGAGACTCACAGGTGGAGAGACAGATGTAGAGATGAATAGACAGATGGAAAAACGGACAGAGAGAGAAAGACAGAGATGGAGAGACAGACAGCGAGACCGAGCAAAAGACATACAGACGGAGAGCAAGACACAGACAGAGAGAAAGACAAGGAGATGGACAGAGAGACAAAGACAGAGACCAAGAGATAGAGAGACCGAGCAAAAGATATACAGAAAGACAGACAGGCAGGAACAGCAAAACACAGACTGAGAGAAAGACAGAAACAGACTGACAGAGAGATAAACTGACCAAGAGACAAACAGACGGACAGAGAGATGGAGAGGGAGACGAACAGAGACTCACAGGTGGAGAGACAGGTGGAGAGACAGATGAAGAGACGAACAGACAGCTGGAAAAATGGACAGAAAGAGAAAAACAGAGACAGAGAGACAGACAGAGAAACCGAGCAAAAGACATACAGAAAAACAGACAGGCAGGAACAGTGAGACACAGACAGAGAGAAAGACAGGGGGAGAGACGGATGGAGTGACGAAGAGAGAGACTGACAAAAAGACATACAGAAAAGCAGACAGGCAGAAAGACAGGACAGACACACCAGATCTATAAGTGATATCTTACCCAGGCCGAGCAGGTCGATTTGGGGCTCAGCGCTCTTCTTGGGACTGGCTCTGGACTCTGTCTGAATGTCCTCCCTCTTCTGTGAAGGAGAGAGAGAGAAGACAGAGTTTAAAGAATTTGCCGGTCTGTCAATAAAGTCCTGGGAGTCACACAACAAATATTTAGTGCATTTTCCAGGTTCTTTAACCTGTAACTATCCCGTCCTACGAAGCCAAAACGGAACTCCAGTCAGTCAGCGTATCTGGTGTCCGGCTCAAACGGGTCGTGACTAGACACACACACTACAAACACTCAGCCTCACACGATCCCTGTACCGCCAGCTCACTCCACTTTCACATTTAAAATAAAAAACTAAAAAACATTTGAAATGTTAAAACCAATATGAAAAGGATGAATAAGGAGTCGTTTCCCAGCTTCCCTTTCTACACTCAAATGAAAAAAATTGTAGTGTATTTAATTTTGGGTTGCTGTTGGGCGCAAGTGACCAGAAGGTCGGTACCATTCTCACGAGAAACACTGTTTCTTTGCACCAAGTGCGTTCTTCATCTGGGATCTTCACACCTTCTGTACAGTCTTCTACAGGATCACGTCTGGGTCACACCATTTGTTCAAGAAAAACTAAAATTTTTCTAAAAACTAAAACTAAAACTAAAAATTTTGGATTTTTTATTTTTAGTGTTTTGAAACAGTGGAAGGTCTATACTGTACTGTTATGAATAAATTTGACTGAAAAACTTACCCTTTCCATCCTAAAAACGTGACTTTCTTGAGGTGAGGAATTCAATTCCAGCAGAATGTTAAAGGTTTGGGAATGATTACAAGAGGGGTCCATAAGCACTTAATGGTAGGACCCCTAACAAGGTATGGACAAACAACAGAGCAAAAACTGAGGTGGGAACAAAACTGTTACACCCCAAGTTATGATACAGGTTGACAATATTTGCTTGTACAGAAGTGACCCCCAAACACTTTTATGGTCTAAAACTTAAGTGACTCAAGTGACTAACTTCATCACTGCAGTCGTCCACGTTTGACTGTTCCATCCGTGAAGAACTGTGATTAATGACCATCTATTCTGATTAGACTGTTCATTGTAAAAATTCAGACCTGTAACAGATTTAGGAACCACACATTGAAGTGACTTAAATCGGAATGAATAAAGATGAGACTCAGTGTGGTTTATACTTGGAACTCCGTCACATTAAGGCAGAAAAAAAATTGCAATCGTCACTTCAGCCTGGCAACTTGAAGCGTGGCATTAGATGCTTACGGGATAAGGCACTTTGGCGATCAATTTCAAAGGCAATTTTTTAAAAACTCCTTTGATTTGCGGCCGGACGCAGGGGCCGAGCGGGAACTCTGATTGGCTGTGAGGGCTGCTTCTGGCTGAGGAGCTGGACTCTAATCCGGCCTGAACTCCTGATCGATGTGTGCTATGGCAGAGGATAGATCAAAGGCTGAGAAAGGCGCTTTAAAAGTCACGCACACACACACACACACACACCAGTTACGCTTTTCTTCTGCCTTCTAGAAGACAAAAGAAAAAGAAAAGCCCAGAGAATAAACAAAGTTTTCACCAGCGCTGTGCTGTCAAATCCACACCCAAACTCCGGCACTGCGCATCTGTCTTATTAGCACAATAAAAGAGAATCAGAAATATGATTGTGCGTCAATGTGTCACTCAGCTCCTTCACACGCCCCCAGTTCTTAAAGCAGTATCCTTCCCAAAAAAACACAGCAGCGTCGCTCGCAGCTTAAACAACGATGAGTGAACGGAGAGGGAGAGCATCACGGTCGGCTTTGCGTTTTCGGGTGGAGCGCTCCATTTAGATAAAAGAAGGGATGCCAGAGGGGTGGAAAGTCCTCCTCGTTATGACCAAAAAAACTGTTAGCAAAGCGCTTTGCAAGTAGATTTACAGCTAACATCAGGAGAAGCAGCACTTCAATAAGGATTTATATGTAGAACAGACTTCAGCAAAACATAGAAATCTTTCACTTTAGTAACACAAACCTGCAAAGCCTACAATCTTCAATATTTTAACACACCGTTAACCACCAACCTCTTCACAGGCATCCCAACCTGCAAAAACCCATTTTCGGGAGGTCCGCCCCCCCACCGAAAAAAAAGAAAGAAAAAAAAAAGAAGAAACAACTACGCGGGGGGACACATACGCACGTTCTCTCACTCCGTCAGGTGCGTGATTTACAGTTCTCTCAAGTGCGCGATGCACACGCTACTGTCTCGCGTGCAGGTTCTTGTTTGCTTGCTCTAGTTTCCGGGATATTTTATTTAATTTGCGGGCATCAGGGAGCCGCTATCAATATGCGGGAGACTCCCGGAACTTCCGGGAGACTTGGGATGTCTGTCTTCAGTCATAAATGAATAAAGTAATAAGTGGATGTTTAAGGGATCCCTTAGTCAGGCAGTTCTAAAGTTGGGATTTGTGGATGTGGGATATGAAGTCGAAGCTGAACTCTACTACATTCAAAAAGGGACCTCCGTACAATTGCCCATAATTTTGGCAAATGTTGATCGAGGTCCTAAGCCAGGGATTGTGGGTTCGAGTCCCATCTGGGGTGATCAGTTAGCAGACTGGCGCAGCGGAAGCGTGCTGGGCCCATAACCCAGAGGTCGATGGACTGAAACAGCTGGTGGCGTAACGATAGGGTGTTTGCCCTGTGATCTGAAGGTCGCAGGTTCGAATCCAGGGCCGGTAAAGTTACCACTGAGGTACTTAAGAGCAAGGTACCGTCCCCAAGCACTGCTCCCCGGGCGCTTGTTAGCTGCCTGCTGCTCCTTCACGGATGGGTTAAATGCAGCGGTGCACTGTGTGCTGTGGTGTGTTCACAATGACAAATACTCTTTTTTTTTCACTTTCAACATTTGAACATTTGTTGTAACTTGTAATTGAAAACAACATTTTTGCAGAAAATAGAGAAGAATCTACATTTTATTGTTCACTGTAAAACCTGATATATATCAGTTATACAGTTAGTAAAATGTTTGTGAAAACTAATTTCATAAAGTACTGTTTCAACGCATTTAAAGTGTGGTAGGGAATATAATAATCCTATTTCTGCTAATTTGATTCTGAATGCAAGAGCAAGAGAATATTTTATACCGAAAATCAGTCAACATTTGGCAAACGTATGGTCAATGGTTCTGAGCTCCCTTTTTTGACACTTTCTCATCAAACCTCTGGCGTTTCACGTCTTTACAGAAGAGGTACAGCAGCTGTAAGATTAAATCTTCATTTATTTAAGTAAGAGATGATTTATCATTGTGAACACACCACAGCCCAGGGAGCAGGGCTTGCGGACGGAACCTTGCTCATAGGTGAAAGTGAGTAATTATTTGTCATTGTGAACTCAGTGCACCACAGCCAAATGTGACCTCTGCATCTGACCCACCCGTGAAGGAGCAGTGGGCAACTAACATGGGCAGCGCTTGGGAAAGGTACCTTGCTCGGGAATACCTCAGTGGTACCTTCAACTTTCTGATCATTACACTACCAACTATCCAACTTCACAACTAGCAGCCGAAAGTACAAACCAATAGGAGTCTTTAGTTCTGCTCTTGCTGTTATGTATCTTACTGTATAAGAGTACCATGTACTTAACACTCATTATACAATGTAATAAATATCACATTATATAGTTACTGCTTAAATTCTTAATGTCTAATATTGGATACACAGCAGTACAGTACGGTGCCTACATCTTGAGCCACGTCTATTATTAAGACCCAGACTTGTTTTTAATGTCTTCCTGAGGAACAGTATTTACCTGTATGTTTCAATATCATTTACATTTACAGCATTTAGCAGATGCTCTTATCCAGAGCGGCTTACATTTCCTAATTACAGGGACAGTTCCCCTGAGAGCAACTTGGGGTTAAGGGTCTTGCTCAGGGACCCAGTGTTGGTAATGCCAGAGGTCGGAATGGAACCCACTAGGCCACCAACACCCATATCAGTGTCTCATGTGAGGAAATATATATCAGTGTTAAATATGAAGAAATGAGGGGCAGCTCAGGATTTATGCACAGTGCTGTACTTTATTTTCAAAGTGGTCATTATGATTGTATGCAACTGTGAATTTTGTGAACACTGTAGTGTAATGAATGTGCAGAAGTGCGGCAGAGAATGTTTTTCTATACTTTCATTAGAGCTGATATGACAAAATATATGTAATGACAAAATTATATGGTCTATGGTTCCATATTCTACTCTATCGTTTATTTTAAGGCATCACAAAACACACCTTAAATTACCTTTAGTGACACATGTACTGTTTAGTCTCTTGATTGAGCTGTATGTGCTGCGCAAGTGGCAAATGAAGAATTGTGAATTTATCTGATTTGGGATGAAGTATTTCCCAAACTGCTGAACTGTTCCTTCAGTTTCGCTGCAGCTGTTCCTCTTGTGTGACTCTATTTTTGTGTATTGAGGCAAATTGTGTTCAGAGCCCTTGACTGGTGTGACCTTTTGGTTTTTCATATGTAGGAACAGAGCAGCACAGGCACGCAGAGGAAAAGCCCTGCCCCAAATCTCTTACATCAGAATGATAATGTTCGCCTGAATTATGTATGAATCTGGTAGATGCTTTCTGCTTTGTGGTGACAAGATCGACTCTCTCTTTCTTTCTCTCTCTCTCTCTCTCTCTCTCTCTCACACACACACACACACACACACACACACACACACACACACAGACACACACACACACACACACACACACACACACACACACACAGACACACACACAGACACACACACAGACACACACACAGACACACACACACAGTCTCTGTATTACTGTCTTTGTGAGGTATTTCCATAGGTTCCCATAATGACTAGACGTACAGTATATAATTTTACACCTAACCTTAACCTCAGTAACCAAAAGCACATCTTTTACCTCTTTTAGATTCTCAAATAAAACAAGCACATTTTCTATAAAGTCATTTTTCCTCATGGGGACCTCTCAAATGTCCCCACAAAACCCAAAAAAACATATAAAAGTGATTTTAGGGGACAAAAAGGTAAATACACGGACACACACACAGAAACACACACAACACTACGTCTTCAGACAAACCTTCATCTGGAACATAATTGTGCGGTTTAAATTTAAAAACAGCAAAAACCCAAATGCAAACGGCAAAACAGAAACACATCCCCTAAATGACCACTGCTGCCCATTGTCCACTTTCATCTGGATCTATCAAATCTATCAATCTCCCTTTCCCACGTTCCTTTACGCTTGATGCATCTTCCTCTCTCTCTCTCTCTCTCTACAGAGACGCCTTTTTAAGTGAATTCAGAGCGAGATTATTTGTCATTGTAAACACAGCACAGCAACCGAATGTGACCTCTGCATTTGACCCATCTGTGAAGGAGCAGTGGTCAGTGGTGGTCATAACGTGTCATTTAACATTTTCTACTATTTGACAAAAAACAAACAAACAAATACAGCCGCAAGCGACAATTTAGCGGGGTCCAAGCAAAAGTCTCAAAAAGCAGCACAAAAGCAGCTGATGCAGTACGCATCAAAAGAAAGGAGTCAGTGAACCAGACTGCATAAATTTATGTATGATTTTTTTGCACCCCTATAGGTCAAAGATCCATAACTACATTAATCATTCAAGCTTTAGAGAAGCACCTGGGGAGCAGTGCTTTGAGACGGTATCTCAGTGGTACCTCTACCGGTTCGGGACTTGAACTGATGACCCTCCAACTCGCAGTGTAGACGTTCTCGTCATTATTGGCCAGTCTTGAGCAAAACTTTGCGGTGTAACATTAACCGTTCATTAATTATGCTCAGTAACTAGACCGATATCAAGAATAAGCAAAAACTTACGTGACTCTCTACTCCTACCTGTTCTCTGGCTCTGATCAATCCTTATCCTATAAGAACACTGTACTTTACTTTCACTGCTGTCTTATAATATGCATTATGGGATGCAGTGCTGTCTTATCATAATGTCTATTTATAATGTCAACTAATAACGTCTCACTAATGTCTATTAATATTAGGGATGCACGATATGGGAATTATTGGCCGATGCCGATATCAGATATTTCCATGCTTAAATCTTCCGATACTGATAAAAGAGGAGTTGAGTTGAGTGCGTAAAGACAAGATATTTTAAGTTCCACTGCATGCTCAGAATTTTGGCAAAAAAATAACGCCATAGTTCTAACACAGCCACAAGTCTTGAGCGAGCGGGAAAGCCAAGTGGAGCGAGGGAAGAGCACTTCGAGCGTACTCACATTAAAAAAAAAAAAGTCACTTCCCACCCTGCGTACTGTACGCAGGGCACTCCATGTGCACTACCTAGTGCGCAGAGAGCCGTTAAGCTGCAACTCCAGCTATTTCCTGAGATGCGTACTGTCGTGGATTTTTCCACTGAGCAAATAAAACCAAAGTCAGAAGAAGTCCAATCACAAAGTATTTATTCGCATTAACAATAATTTGCCAGGCAAATGAGCAGGTCTCCTTCACAGCGTGCTGATCAGAGAGTGCCCATGAGTGAAAGGTGCGTTCTCCTTACATAAAGGCGCTAAACCCCACTGAACCACAAATTGCCCGGTCGGCCGTTATCACCTCGAGGAGGCACACAGTGACATACAAGAGTACATTTTGTCTTGTTTTGTCTTTCCCCTTTGGGACAGCAACAGTGATAACCAACAGAAGGAGAAAGCATCTTGCACGCAAAACAACACACATATCATTCATGGCTTACGCACATACAGTTCATTGTCTTATCAAGTCAGCTAGACAAGGTCTTGAAGAAGTCGCCCTGACCAGGACTCACTCTACTTACAGTTAGGATCTTTAAGAATAATTAGTAATAAAAATTTCCATCACACATACTACCACATAGAAAAGTATTAGAAGAGCACCTTACCTATCATACTATTAAGTGTGGCAGCACGCGGCTCGGGACACAGCCTATGTGTGAGCTTAGATTTGTTAAGTGAGGCAAACACGCAATTTAATTAGATGACGTTTGCTCGCAAACTTTCCACTGCGTGCTCCGAATTTTTGGCCCAAAAACAGTACCATACATTTCTAAGCGAGAAGGCGCAGGACGTATAAAATCCCACCTCGGACTTTGGACATACCTAGCACAAGCGCTACTTTTCCGATGTGCAGTAAATGCGTCATCAAATATTGGCATCAAGCATCGGCCCCATGTTGATTATTAAAACAAAAGCGATTCTCGCCCGATTCTGTCATGCTTATTTAATAAAATCAACTAATAATGTATATTAATAATGTCAACTAATATTGTCTATAAATAACCTCACACACAGTTAAACACACTAATACCTTCTGCCAAAGCATTCATCTGGAACATAATTGTGTGGTCTGACTGGGAAATAACAGTAAATGCAGGTGCAAAAAGACACACACACATAAACACACTGCCCATAAATGACCACCGCTGCCTATACACCACTTTCATCTCCATTCATCAAATCTATCAATCTCCCTTCCCCACGTTCCTTTATGCTTCCTGATGCATCCCTCTCTCTGTGGAGTGAACGAGTGTGAAATTGCTTGAACTCTTGGCTGTGTCTCAGGGGTCCCTCTCTCTCTCTCTCTCTCCCCCCCGTATCAAGGTCATCCCTAATTCATGAATACTTCCCTTTGATGGTAGAGTAATTCCATTTGGGTCACACTCACTCAGGCCTGCCACGGCTTCGCTCAGCGCAAATGGGATCAGAGAGAGAGAGACGCTCGCGCTGAGGGCCCACTTGTACCGCTTCACGCCACGACGAGGACCGGCTCCGAAGCGCGAAACGGGACGCCAGGCTCCTGAAAAGGCGGGTTTTCTATCCCCACTACCCCCGCCCCGGCTAACAACTGCCAGCTCGGTGTTGGCGTGTTGGAGGCTGGGAGGTAGTTTCATCTCCATCAGCTTCTGAGCCGACGGCATCTCCTCCTAACATAAGTAGAGAATACTGCTGGGCATGATGGGATGGAGAAGGTATGTATGTATGAGCTGTTGAGAGGCAGGACAGGACAGAGGTGTTTGATGAATGCTCCTGTGTGTTGGTGTCAATGCTGCTAAGTGCCTTGTGCAACATCACAGTGAGTAAGACCAAGGTTTATGTTTCTGCACCGCGTCCCGGTCAATGTGATGTTCAGTGTTACATGTTCTCACTCTGGTCATTGAGAAACGCCTTCATGACAAAGTAACCGTCAACTTTGAGTTTACTGCTGCTGGCGATCAAAAGGCAAAAGCCACAACATGAAAACAAATAACGCAACGAGGACGCAAAAGCCCCAAGACAAAACGCAAAAGCCACAATGTGGATGCAAAAGCCGCAACGCGAACGCAAAAGCTTTTAAGTGGCAAGATTGAGCACAGGAAACATCCACATAGCCCACATTCACGATTCCACACTCTGGTGCTTTCCTATCATGACATCTACAACGCCGGCTTCAACTCGAACACCATTTAAGCTCTGAATTTTAAGGAGTTTTTGTGCAATGCCTTTCTTTATTCTTGTAGTTAAGATAACAAGGCTGCTTCTTTGATGAGCTGAACTTCTGATCCGCTTAGACGCATTAAATCATCTTATGAAATGACAGTGACTTAATGCAAAGGTTATTAAATACCACACGTTCCACATGAGCTGCTTGCTTGCCTTATTCTAGTTGGAGATTAAAACATTTTTTTTTAAGTTTGTTGAGGTTCGGACTATAGCTGGGCAATTAATCAAAAGCGCTTTTCAAAACCTTTCATCAACGTAATCTTGCCGATGTTGCTTTCTCCCATTATTTTTTAAATTCTGTTAATACTTTCTCCAGTGTGTGGTGATATAACATCCTCTTAAAAACAGACTACTGCGTGTTGTCACCAGAGTCCAGTCTGCCCCTACATCCGCATAGCCTATAAATTATTTCATTCATTCATTTTCTGACTCCCTTAATCTCTATCGGACCGGAGCCTATCCCGGGACCACAGATACGAGACGGGGACCAACCGTGGGCGGGCGGCAACACATCACACTTTTCCAGCTTTCCTACATGTCTCAGGAAATGAAAACGCAATCAAAGCGTCTACATCCATCTGCAGGATAAAACGTTCTGCTAAACATCACTGCTGCACTGCGATAAGAAAAAAATGGCATCAATTAATTCCAGCCACTAATTCCCCGACTGCAGATAACACGGCCGAGTTGGAACGACTCTCTGTCGAACGGCGCGTTCCTCTGCAAACGCTGATGCGGGAGCCGAGTGTGTGTGAGACCGGAATGGGGGGAGAGTTATCATGTAATGTACTTATCACTAATTACACTTCATCAGTGGGCGTATCGGCGAGCCGAAGCGGGAGCACTGTGGGGCGCTGGTGTGTGTTCACCGTGCCTCTGTAGTCTGAATGAGGCCTGCACTGAGCCGGCAAAGCAGCAGAGATCTGGGTCCTCTCCAGTTAGATGACTGATGGGCAAACGGAGGAAATGAAGGCCACAGGCTGCATCTGACCAAACTTGATGAAATCTTCTAGAGGTTTATACTAGAGCTGGGCGATAAGGAGGAAAAGTCTTATTTTAGGCCGTTCCAGTGTATGAATGACCTGCAAAACAGCAGACTGCATTCTACAGCACACAGATGTTCTACTCTGATACACTGGGACTCTTCTCACATGTGGTTCGTAATTAAAGTGTTTATTGATAATATATATATTTCTTCCCATTTTTATTAACTTAGGTTTTAGCCAAATTTCTCATCATATCTGGTTTATACATTATATTTGGAATACATGCTCACTAGATATTTTCATTAACTTACAATCTGGTTTTAAATTGTAATGTTTATTTTAGGGCTGCAACAAATGACTATTTTTGTAATCGAGTAATCTATCGATTATTTAATCAATTAATCTGATTAAAAAATGTAAATAAAAATGACAATACATTCGTTATTAGGCTTATTCTACTGTGAGTAGAAGTTAGTCATATACGCTTTATGTTGTTGTATTCAACACAACATAACATCGCGCCACTGAAAATATTGCGCGTTATTAATAAGCGTCTGTGTGAAACACAAGCAGCGTATGCTGTAGCGATTTAAATGACTTAAACGAAGCTTCGATTCTAGAAAAATTGCCTCAACCATTTTTTGTAATCGAATTATTCAAGTTATTCGAATAATTGTTTCAGCTCTAGTTTATTTGGAATAAAAATATTCTATACATTTTATCTTAGATTTGTCTAATTTCTCTTTTGCCATGTTCATGGTTTATAATGTTTATATGGAAGGTATGTTTACTATATATTTCTTAAGCTTAGTTTTATCCTTTTCTGATCTGGTTTAAAGCTGATTTAGAATATATATATATATATATACTTTATTTATTAACCTTAGATTCTGCTTTATTTAATTTGCGCCATGTTCATACCCGATGTACAGAGATTACTTGGAATAAATGTGCCCCTACATATTATTATTATTGTGTGTGTATTATTATTATTATTATTATTATTCTAGTTTTCTCATTATATAACTTCTCTTTTGCACTCAAATCTGCTTTGCAATTGTCATGTTTTTTGGAATTCATTTTTTCTATATATTGTATAATCTTAATCACAGCGTTTTCAAGCATTTCACATTTAATTTTATGCATTTCAATGCTTTTTTGTAAAATATCTTCTATAAATATTTTATTACTTAATTTTAGCCTTTTCAAACTTTATTTACATAGTCTCATAGCTGTTTTGGGTTGCACCTCGCTATCTGCACTTGTATAACCATGTACATACCAAATAAAGAATCTGGAATCTTGTGTAAGCACCATTGGGGCAAACACCACTGCTTGACACCTCTTGTACACACACAGAGCCAATAATCCTGGGATGTGCAGACCACAGCAGCATCGGTATAACCTTGTAACCCCTCGGAGCAGACGTGCGGCCCGCCACCGTTGCCATACCGCCGTGTTGAGTCGGGTTAGCCGGGTCATGTTGGTTCACGCTGTGAGTAACGCTTTGTTCAATCTCTTCCTTATTGCAAACTCTGCCGCCGGCCCACATCAGCCCTCATCCCGTCTCCTCTCCTCCCCCACGTCCCTCCTTCTGTCTGCTAGCCAGAGACTTGAGACAGGACTCGTACATGGACCTGACCCACTCTCAGAGCTGGGGGATACGACCTCAAAGCAGACCTTACACACGCTGCAGCTTCATTTTATATTGAACAGGAGGATCTACTAGAGCTGGGCGGTATGACCAAAGATCTTCATCACGGTATTTTTCAAAATTATATCCATTTCACGTTATACGGCGGTATTATTTTACGGTTGTTTTTTTACATTTTTTATTTGTTTTTATTTTTGTTTGCATCTGACAACTTGCTTTTGCTTTTTCACCAGTGTTACCTGAAGATCTGGAGATTCTCTAAGACATGTTTTTGGCAAAACTATCCTTTTCACAACATATTTTCAAGCATCCAAAGAGGTATTTAGACTTAGTAAAATATCCACTGATTATCGGTTACACTTATATAATTACATAATATCATCGAAAAAATCTGTTCAATTGAAAATGAAGAAATACTGAAGTTATGTGTAATTTTGTACCAATTTGATCTATAAAATGAGCTGCTTTTGGCCTTTCTGTAAGAGAACTACATTTCCCACAATCCCCCGTGCGGTCCTCGGAGCCGCATCACAACAAAGCGTTCCGTAATAGACTATATATATGTACGGCTGTATTGTGAGTAGAACACTGGTTGTTGTGATTATTTATCAGCTAAAATATGTGTTTTGTTTGTAATAAACGGGACGTTTGAACCGAACTGGAGCGTTTTAGCGAGTAATGGCGCTCAGGCGCTCGCTCACAAACGTAACACGCGTGTTCATATCGCAAAAAATGTCATTTATGCGCTTTTACGCATTTACTTCTGTTTCTGTGCACGGAATATCTCACAAATACGTTCGCATACTGAGAGATTAAATCTCGTCTTGATCGCGCTACTGAAAATGCCGTGCATCATCATTAATAAGCGTCTGTGTGAAACACAAGCAGCGCATGCTCTAGCGAGTGAAACGAATTAAACGAAGTTTAGATTCTAGAAAAATTGCAAAAATATCTGAATAACCGTTTCAGCTCTACTTGTGTCTCATTATTTTCAACTCCAACGTCAGTTATATCTTCCGTTTCTGAACTTTCGTGGTCCACGTTTAGCGGTGCAGCAGTGAAAAGGTTCCCCCCTTACACGGTTTCCAGTTGCGCCACTTTCCGAACATAGTTTAGGCTATTTACACCCGTACTGCGATATAATAAAAAATTATATCATAACAATAATAAAAAACGGTTTTCGGTATGAACCGGTATACCGCCCAGCACTAGGGTCTACTTTTATTATAGTCTCAGTCTCACCAGGTTGGTCAGGATTGACATTAAGGAGGTGAACATGGCCTTTGCCGTGGACAGTTGGGCAGCATGAAGTCTGGTGCTAACTGTCCCGTCACTGATGTGAACATCCAGGTCTTCTGACAGCTTCTGCAGCGCTAAGGGTGACGGATCAGAATTTCGGCTCCTGCAGTGGCGTGGCCACTCAAGGATGTCCAGATCTTGGATGGTCGTATGTCGTGCCAATCAGCCGGAAAAGTCCACAGCACTTAAAAACGTCAGCTCATCACACGTGTGTCTAAAGGATGCCAGCGAACTTGTTCTCATGGCATTAATCTCTTCACCTGTAGTGTCCAGCCTTTTATTTCATGCCAGGGAGCTCTGTACGTTTCCAAATTTTCTAAATTTGTTCACGGCTTCATTCGGCGTTTTTGGCGTGAAAGTAAAAGTGAGTGATTATTTGTCATTGTGAACACACCACAGCACAGCACACAGTGCACCACAACCAAATGTGACCTCTGCATTTGACCCATCCGTGAAGGAGCAGTGGACAGCTGACATGGCCAGCGCCCAGGGAGCATCGCTTGGGGACGGTACATTAGTGGTAACTTTACAGGTCAGGGATTCGAACTGGCGACCTTCTGATCACGGGGCCAACACCGTAACCGTTACACCACCATCTGCCCCAAAAATGCACATGGTCCCTTATTTTGACTTAAAGCAAGTATAATATGCAGTAAATCGTTTTAAATTCAGTGTCAGCCTAACGACAGAATAGACAGGCATTTCCGCAGAGAAAATGCAAAGTGTGTTTGGGTGTGTGTTTCTTTGTGTTTGTGGGTGTGTGTGTGTGTTTGTGTGTGTGTGTGTGTTTCTGTGCGTGTGTGTGTGTTTCTGTGCGTGTGTGTGTGTTTCTGTGCGTGTGTGTGTGTGTTTCTGTGTGTGTGTTTCTGTGTGTTTTTGTGTCTGTGTTTGTGTGTGTGTTTGTGTGTGTGTGTGTTTGTTTGTTTAAAATGTGGATTTGAACTTTTTTGCTGCTCTCACTCTAACAGCTAGAGTGGATGACATCATCATTCCCATTCATTCCTATGGGTCTTTTTTTTCGCCGGAAAACCGGGAATACCGAACGAAGGACAAGGCATAGCATAAAGCTGTGAACAAGCACGCTATTCCAGATTGGTCCCGACGTGTCAGAGTTGGAACGGTGTCTCTATCTCGAAAGCCCTGGGAGGAGTAGCGGGCCAAAAACGGGTGAACGAAATAATAATAATAATAATAATAATAATAAAACTTAAGAAGAACAAGAACTAATCATAATGACTGGACAAGCTGAACCAGACATATATGGACATAAACATAAAGTCTGGTCAACTTGCACTACTTGCTTTAGACTATTTTAACTACATTACGCAGCCCTGTTCCATTTAAATGGCCTGTTTCAAACACATTATGTAGCCCACTATCCATAAGACATGACATTTATTTATTTTTAAGTAATACAAGCAAGAAAATCAGCAGGAGAGTGGTGCTGAAGCACGCTTGACCTGTGAAGTACCTGCTAAATGTCTTCTATAAACTGCATCAACTTTCCCATCTAGTCTTTTCAGCTATGCTTTTTGCCAGAGTTATTATTTGAGAAAAACAGATACAGCAGTTTGGGTCACAGTATCTAAAGCTGCTCAACATTACATAACTGGAAAAAAAACTCCTCAGAGAAAAATGGATGCACCTGGACCTCATTCGGTTCAAATGCATCCAAAAACGGAGTGTAATTTGCAAACTGCAGTTTCTCCGCACCAAGACCTGGAAGAGACGCGAGCATGCAGGAAGCACAAACGATGAGCAGAGCTTCCCCAATTTCCCGTAGCAGTTTCACTTGTAGACCAGCGCACCTCATTCTGCATCTCTGCAGCAGTTCAAACGATGCCTCGCCCATACTGGTTCAAATTTCATTAGAAAGTGCAATAAAATCCATTCAGCCGTGTTTAGTTCCACAAGCCATCTTTCCACGCCCACTGTCATCTTAAAGGTCTTCTCTAGAGCTGGGCGATACGCCCTGAAATCAATATCACGATTAATTGAACATTTTTACCGTGATTACGATTATCGGTCAATTGTAAAATAATTGAAGGAAACTCAAATTTGGTGGCAGACTGGACCAGGGTGGAGTCATGTGACACACAGTAATATTAACGATCAACACTGATACAAAGATTCAAATTTTAATTTTTACTTTTCAAATTTAAGATGGAAGTAAACACAGTGCATCACAGTGTACCACCACCAAATGTGACCTCTCCAGTTGACCCATCCGTGAAGGAGCAGCGGGCACCTTTTTTGGCAACACCCGGGGGAGTTCAGGAATGAAAATGTGAAATGATATTTTAGTTAACATTTGTAATATGACATAAGCAGAAGTGATGGCGTCTCATAGAAATTCCCGACTCACGAATTTAACCGAATCGAAGTTTTGTGAAAAATTAAAAAATGATATCGGTGGACATTGAATTTCTGTCTATTTCATTTCATTGACTGATCCATATATAATGACAAAATGTGTGATTTTACACCTCTAGGCAGTATGTTTTTGTGATAGTATATCAACACAAAATAGGGAAAATATTAACAGAATTTTAACAATAATCGGAATCGTTTTGGTTCATTTTTGATTAATTGCCCAGCCCTAATGTTCTCCTCTTTTAACCGTCTCTCCTTCCCTCGACTAGACTGACATCAGCCCCTCCAGCTCGGGTGTCTGCGGCGGCCGTTCGGAGCTCTACAATCCGATTACAGCAGAGTGGGATCTAAATAGATTCCGGCTTGTCTGCGCAGAGCTAATGAAACGCAGACAGCTGCGACTGCCGTCTCTCGTCTCGGCCTCTAATGTCTGTAATGTCTCTCCATTGGTTTGGGGTTCACGGCTGTGCATTCCCTTCAAAAAGGAAATCTCCCGCATATCTCACTCTCCCATGATGCTCTGGAAATTGGGGCCACTTTATGGGAAATCTCTCTGCTAAAAGCTTATCCCAGTTCCCATTTCTTAAATCCGACTGTCTAAATTAATTTCACATTTCACTTGCGTGTGAGCGGCTTCGGTTTGGCAGGACAGCTGTGCACCACAACCTTTCTCCAAGAGAGTGTGTGTCCCATATATTAAAAAACATCCGGAAACAGTGTTAATAATGGCGTAATGTGTGAGGTTAAGCTGGGTGAGATGGCCAAAAGTCAAAGTCAAAGTTTATTTATATAGCACCTTTTAACAACTAAGGTTGAACAAAGTGCTGTACATTGATCAAGAAAGAAGGCTTTGACAAAACTTTCAACACATCACAATTAGACTAAAAGAATATAAAACAGAATAAAATGAAAATGAAATACAAAGTGCAATAAATTTAAATAAAAAGATAAAATATGAAATAAATGTATAAAACCTACTCTACATTGAAAGCTATTGCATAGAAGTGAGTCTTAAGAGAGGATTTAAAAATCTCCAGACTTTGAGCAGATCTAATATGTTTAGGTAGGCTGTTCCACAGGCGAGGAGCCGCTGCCCCAAAAGCCCGGTCGCCTTTAGTCTTTAGTCTAGCTAGTCTATCGCAATATGTTTTTCTATATTGATCAACCTCAATATTCATCACATTATAGAATTTCGCATCCTGATCTGGATTTTCACCCCGGAGAATAGACTGGTCATAAGGAAGGAATTATGAAAATGTAATTGAGTAAAAAGTAGATTACTTACTCAAATATTTACTTTGACTAAAATTACAACTTAGAGAAATGGAATATGGAGAATATACGTTTCTTGAAAAAACAACTTTTTTTACACATCTGCGCTACGTATAATGTGTTAATATCCATCCCTGTAATCTGATATGTGATCCTCCACGGCAAAACCAGTCGCTTGTCGCAACGGAGGTTTCCGAGAAAAACGTGGGGTAAAATTTTGGATTTTTAGTTTTTAGTGTTTTGAAACAGTACTGTTGTGAATAAATTTGGCTGAAAAACTTACCCTTTCCATCCTAAAACGTGACTTTCTTGAGGTGAGGAATTCAATTCCAGCAGAATGTTAAAAGTTTCTGTTTTGACCGCTCTACTTCAATATTTATGGTAAATCCACTGGTCGACTAGCGTGAAGATATTTCTCTGGAATCCATCTTCGTCTCCCGAGTTCCGTGTGGCTGTGAATGCAGCGTAGGCTACCGTAAATACAAACGTAGCCGCGACCGCACCAAGCGTCTGTGAGTGCTACGGCGATAGTCAACTTCAAAGGCAGATTTCTCAGTTTCTCACTTGGCGTGACAGGAGAAACCCGACTCCTTTGAATGTTGATATCTCAGTCATATGTCGTCCCATTCATTCGATATAGGTATCACTCTGAAGCTTGATTTATGCCCTTTCATGAAAATATAACTCAATTTTGAAAACTTGCAACAAGTGACTGGTTTTGTCGTGCAGAGTCACATATAAATATGACACTGTCTCATATTGATCGCTGGCTCCTGAACTGTATCAAATTGAAATTGTATCACAGCAGACTGAGAATCGTGGTCCCCCGAGTCTACACTGGAGATCAAAATTAGAGAACAATCTACATTTTCCTAAATGTCAAGGTCACTACATAGTCCTATTTGGAAATGATCCAAACAGGGGTAAAAGAGCAGTATTTTAACCACATGTGGGTGGGATGACCCTATCAGCCATAGCAAGAGAAGTTGGTCGTTCCAAATCTGTGATTTCTAGAAAATTGCACCTTTATAATGTCACAAGCTCATTCAAGTCCCCCAAGAAGGCTGGTCGTTCACGAAAGACAAATGCAAGAGAGGACAGGGTAATGCGGAGGATGTCAATGGGAAATCGTTTCAACACTGCAGCTGGACGGAATAAGGATCTGTCTCGTCATACAGCGTCTCAATGTTTAAGAGCATTTGGACTGACAGCCTACTCTGCAGTGACCAAACCTCTCATAAGCAGGAAGAATCAGAAGGCTAGACTGGCCCTTGCTGAGGAGCATGTTGTGTGGACAGAGGAGAACTGGTCCAAAGTTCACTTTAGTGATGAAAGCAAGTTTAATTGACTTGGGTCTGATGGGAAATATGTTCATCATCAAACTGGGGACAGACTGAGCCGCAACTGTGTTAAGAAGTCAGTGAAAGGTGGAGGAGGAAGTGTTATGGTTTGGGGAATGTTTTCTGCAGCAGGAGTTGGGCCTCTTATTAGGGCTGGGCAATTAATTGAAAATTAATCGAAATCGACATTAAGAACCTTTAATCGACATAATCTTGCACATGATGATTATTTCAATTATTTTTAAAGAACCGTTTACAATAAAAACAGCATTCTCTTAATACCATCTCCAGTCTGTTCATGTATCATCCCCTTAAAAATAATACCACCGACTGCATGTGTTGAGACATGACTCTGCCACGTCGCCTCTGTGTTTTCTTCAATTATTTTTAAAACACAAAATATGCACTCTCCCATCAGAAAAAATATCCCAACTTTAATGGCTGTTAATTATCAGTGAACTATGAAAAAAGCCAGACAAAAAGAGTCGTTCATTAATCATAATCAAGGTAAAATATTCAATTAATCATGATACTGATTTCAGGGCGTCCAGCTGTGATATTATACTTTCAGTTATTTTAAGGGAAAGTTTACATTTGCTGTTCTTTATGTGCAATAAATGCTATGTCTTTCCAGAGTCAATGAATAATCGTGTTAAATAAGCGTGAATTTAAGACTGACCAAATTAATCGTAATTATGTTTTTTTCCATAATTGAGCAGCCCTACCTCTTATATAGCTACATGGCAGAGTGAATGCAAATGTTTATCAGGACCTTCTTCGACAACATGTGGTTCCTTCCCTGCGTTCATCACCCAATCAGCCAGCAATTTTCATGCAGGACAATGCCCCCTTTCACAAAGCAAAACGGGTAATGCAGTTCCTTGAAACTGAAAACACTGAAATTATGACATGGCCAGCCCAGAGTCCTGATCTAAATCCAATAGAAGACCTCTAGAAAATCCTTGACGACAAAGTTATGGCTAAAAAACCCACTACAGTCACTGAACTGTGGAGGAGACTGGAGAAGAGTGGACCAAAATCACACCAGAGCTGTGTGAGGGACTAGTGATGTCCTGTGGCCGCAGATGTGCTGAAGTCATTCAAAGCAACGGCCTGTACACTTCCTATTAATTTTTGACTCTTGTAACGGTCAGAAACTTTAGTTTTGATCTTTCTTCATGCTACAGTCATTGCTGTTCTCTAATTTTGATCACTGTGTTTTCTGCTAAATAAAATTATTTAGCTCAACGTCCTTGGTTATTTTTGTATAACACTGTTCTAGTAGCATGGTATAGCCACCCTTCAAATGTTGAGCAATGAAAATGACATTATTTTGGAAAAAATCAAGTATTCATACATTGTTCTTTAATTTTGATCTCCACTGTATATCATATTGTATTGTGATGAAATGTGTGATTTACACCCCTATAATTTATCTTTCAGACTGCATGACGCTATTCACACACACACACACACACACACACACACACACACACACACACACGCACCCCGGTGGGGGTCTGGCCACAGCTCTCACCAGTCATTTTCATGCCTCTCCTGGCTCCTGTGTAAATTGTTTTTGCAAAGGTCAAATGCAATGTTGTGCTAGTGATGGCCCACCGCCGCTGTGAACGGCTGTCCACGAGCACGACTGAGACAACACCAAATCAAAAACCTTCTCCAGAGAGCAGAGAACGCTGTTAATCTTACAGAGAAATTATTTCATCTTCAAGCAGGAAAAAAAAATTAATCAGCAGACAGTATCCCGGCATCTATTATACTCAGCAAGTCTATTAACCACCAAAGAAAAAGGTTCTTGGCCAGAAATGAGAATTTTTAAATCTGCTGGTAATGTCCATGTGTAATCCTGCGGCGCACAGCCACACACAACAACGCGGTACAATTCATGATGCTATCGGAGGAAAGCGGGGCCGGCTCCGAGTTCTGATGCCTGTAATGTCTACAGTAGGTGCAGGTCAAGTCCCTGTTTCCCATCAGGCCACGGGCCAGACGCAAAGCACACCTCACTCTGCTCAAAACTCACCTTCCACTGAAGTGAGCCGCTGTGTTAAACACACACACACACACACACACACACACACACACACACACACACACACACACACGAGATCAATGCTAAACACATTTAGAAACTGTGACGGTGTTTAAAGAGATTGTTTTCTCTGAAGAGGAGGATAATGTGGAGAGAAGTGGAGAGAGGTAGAAATGCTGTGTGTGTGTGCACCATGTTTTTGAGCGTTGTTGGGACCTTTTTGGGCCATTTTGTCCCCTAAAATCACTTTTATTCATTTTTAACAGCTTTATGTGGATATTTGAGAGGTCTCCATGAGGAGAAGTGAGTTTATAGAAAATGTGCTCATTTTATTTGTGAAACTAAAAAAGGTAAAAGATATGGATTTTCGTTACTGAGGTCAGGGTTAGCTATAGAATTATACACATCTAGCCATCATATGAGTCCATGAAATGTCCCCACAGAGATAGTTTTACAAGTTTGTCTGTGTGTGTGTGTGTGTGTAAGAGAGAGAGAGCTATAAGACAAACAGAGTATAAGAAAAATAAAGAGATAAAGCCAAAAAGTATTCGAAGACAAGGGCTATGTGACTATGAGAGAGGAAGTGTAGGAGAAGAAAAGCTCAGATATAAAAAGAGTGAATAACGAGAGGAGATGAGAGGAGAAAGAGAAAGAGGAACAGAAGGGGGAGTGCGACTAAAAGAAGTGAGCGAGTGAAAAGCACAGTATGACATACAGAACGAGAGAGAGAGAGTGAGGGGAAGAGAGAGCGGGAGAGGGAGGAAAGACAGGATAAACAAAATAAGACAAAGAGCAAGAGAGAGAGAGAGAAGGAGGGGGAAGAGAGAGAGAGGCAGGGAAGGAGGAAGAGAGAGAGGGAGGGAGGGAAGGACGAAGAGAGAGAGAGTGAGGATGATAATGAAGAGGTGGAGCAAGTGTTTGTCCCACTTTAACGGTCCTTCTGGTTTCTGCGGTAACCGTCACATCCTCAGCACTTCTACACAAGCTCCGCCCCCCGCGTCACGTCCTTCTGCACTCGTCCACTCGCCCCTCCTCGTCTACATCAAACCTGTTTGTTCCCAACGCCTCGCTAATGACGGTCAAGCCGGTCTCGCTCTGCTCTTATTAAACACTCAACAGCAGCGGCGCCGCACTGTTATTGGATTTCCTCCTGCTGACGCTCGCCACCAAACCACAATCACCGCAAAGCCAGACCGCCTCGCTCACCGTGTGTGTGTGTGTTTAATATCCAGTGAGACAGAGTGTGTGTGTGACCTCCTGACGTTATCCAGCTTCACCTCACCTCGTCCGTTCTCCCACACAATAAGTGAAGCCGCTTCCGCACTTCTCCCTCTTTACGCCTGCGCCGATAAACTTTTTAATTAAGACTTTTCCATAAAGCTTATCTCCGTCCTGAAGGATTTGACTAAACTCCAGGAATTTCAGTTCGCACGCGTTTGAAGGCCGAAAATGAGGGTTGATTTCATTATGATTATTAAGTAGAGCTGAGCAGTGAATCCAAAATGAATCCAAACCAACATTCGCAAGCTCTTATCTACATAACGGTGGTCTAGTGATTGGGACGCTCACATCTGGACCAAGAGCTCGTGGGTTTGAATCCTACCTCCAGCACCACTGGCACTGGGTCCCTGAGCAAGACACTTAGCCCAAAGTCGCTCTCAGGGAAAACTGTCCCTCAAATTAGGAAAACGGAAGTCGCTCTGGATGAGAGCGTCTGCTAAATGCCAAAAATGTCAATGGGTCAGATGCACTGGATTGTGACATATCGCCCAACACAGTGTCCATGCATGTTTTAGCATGTGCACGTAGTGTGTGTGTGCGCACGGATGGTCTCATGCCATGTTTTTAAGGGCTCGGTACATGAACACACACTGGGGAAAGCAGTAACAGAATTACAAAAATAACCCAAATAACCAGCATGGAGGTTCTGAATGTCGGTTTTGATTCATCATCGATTAATTGCCCTGCGTTAACACACACACGCGAGAACACACACACACAAACACAGACAGAGGTGTGGAGAGCGGTGTGTTCTCCTGGGGCAGCTTGGGAAACAGTCTGCACTAAATTTTTGCTTCCCTGCTGCTCTAAATCCAGACAGTATTGATCAGGCTCCCTGTGGCAACACTATCGATCGACTGTTTTGCAGGTGTGTGTTGTGTGTGTGTGTGTGTGTGCTAGGCCCCCACAGTGTGCTGGAGAGGCTGCAACATGGGTGGCGGTTAACCAGGTGTCCAGTTAAGAAGCAGGATGCTGTTTTTCACAGGACACTGTTCCTTTGGGTTCAACTGCAAAGAGATTTTACAGCTCACACACACACACACGCACACATAGAGAGACAGAGATGGAGAGAAAGAGAGATGGCAAAAGGAGGAATGAGAGAGAGACAAATACCCCTTTTCCACTGCTCTGGTTCCCGTGCCGGTTCCCAATTTTGGAACCAGTGCCGCACTTTTCCACAGAACAAAAATTGGTGCCGCTGCCCTAAAACCGGCTCCGAACTGGCCTCTAAACTTTGCTGGTCTAGCAGTGAGAACCTGTGACGTCACGAGAGGTGAGCGGAGTGATAGGTAGCTTTAGAAGAGAAAATGGCGGCGAGCCAAAGTCCAGTAACGTGGAGCGCTGAAGAAATTAAAGCTCTTTTAGCAATATGGACGTCCACAGAGATTCAGCAGAAATTGGAAAGTGCACAAAAAAATTAGAAGGCATATGAAGAAATAAGAGAAGAACTAAAAGTTGCAGGCTTCGTACAAACAAGCGTTCGTTTAGTGGGCGTGACCTGTGACGTATTATCATGCGGCTCCTGCTGAGCTCCCTGGTCAGTGTAAATGCGGGCCGGTTCTCGGCTGGTTCTCAGTTCAGCAACGGCCGAGCACCAGAACCGGCATCTGGCACCAGCACCAGCGTAGTGGAAAAGAGGTAAGAGAGAGCGCACGAGAGCCTATAGATGGATAATACAGCAGTAAGCAGGTTGCATGCAGGCTTTGATCCAAAGCTCTTACTCTTCTAGCAGGAACTTTAACTGATATCTTTGCACTAACTCATAGACATTCATACACACACACACACGTGCCCCATGAGAGTCACTTTTCCCAGTGATGTTCCAACGCACTGAAACACTCCCCCACACACACACACACACACACACACACACCACACACACGTTTTGGAAAGCAGACCTGAACAACTAATCTTCTGTACCAACTGAAGACAAAGAAGAGGCTCCCGGGACACTCAGCCTGCTATGGTGATTAAGTGAGAACAAACTCAAACCAAATGCATAATCACACACACACACACCACACACACACACACACACACAGACACAGGACTTCAAAACTATCCCTTTGCATAATCAAATCTGGAGGGACAGAGTTAAAACTCTGAACCCCTGTGTGTGTGTGTGTGTGTGTGTATGTTTGTGGTTGTTCTGATTTCCTTACAAAGATAAAAACATCACTGAAGCACTTTGTGATTTGCACACTGATGTGTTGGAGACACATTTTAATATCAGGTGGAAGTTCAGACACATCTAGAGGGATAAGTGAGAATATAAACCTTTACTCACTCACAATATGTTTTGTCACAAGTACGATATGTGTTGTGGTGCGCATGATAAGGTTTGAAGTAAGCACGATATGTTAATTAAAGTAGTAAGAGTGAGAGCATTTAGCTGGTCTTGATAGTTTTGAAGAGCCAATCATTTGAAGTAATAAGTTGTTTTCAGGGGAGAAAATTCATTGAAGAAAAGGTTATAAAAGAAGCTTGAGCTCTGTTCAACCAAACCAATTTGAATCAGTTCTGAACAGTAAAATCACCACTACCTTGCTGATGAGTAGCCCAGTGCAGGGCTGTGTGAGATGACCAAAATCCCAATATATTACATTTTTGTAATTTCAGTGGAACTTTCACAAGCAAAACTCTGCATACGCTCAACTCTGCTTACACGTGTGCTGATATGGCACGCCAAAAGTGCCACAATTTGCATATATTTGTATACAACTCATAGGAAAACACCATTTTAGTCTTTAGAAATGCTGTTTTTTGTGGCACTCTGATATACCGGTGCTTTTTACACCATAAAAACCATTTTTTTGCAGGATTCTAGTGACTTGTGGTCAAACTGCACTCCTTAAAAATGTCTGAAACGACGACGCTTCTTTACGTCACTCTAGTAAGGTGTGTTCAAGGTGAAGACTGTGGCACCTTTGGCGTTCCACAGATCTGAGTCTGAGGGCAGACAGATCTGAGTGTTTTGATGGCATATGTAGGCAGAGTTGAGCGTGCACATACACAAGAATTTGCTGGTGACAGTTCCACCGTGCACTCAAAATTAAGGCACAAATATAACAGCACAGTATTCTCTGTGCCTATGTCCACGTGCTGCCGTGGCAACTGCCACAATCCTCCATCCAAACCATCAACAAATATTGCCGTAAACAGGGTATTTTTCAACACCAGTTGGTAGCGTTTGCACAGTTTGCCACTCCGGGGCAGTTGGTAGCATAACGGTTAGGGCATTTGCCCCATAATCTGAAGGTCGTTGGTTTGAATCCCAGGCTGGTAAAGTTACCACTGAGGTACTCATGAGCAAGGTACCGTTCCGAAGCACTACCCTTGTCAGCTGGCCACTGCTCCTTCAAAGACGGGTCAAATGCAGGTCACATTTGGTTGTGGTGCACTGTGTGCTGTGCTGTGGTGTGTTCACAATGACAATCACTCACTTTCACGAAATAAATAACAGAATATAAGAAACGATAGTCAAACAATCTATTTCGTCATATGGTAAATGTCTCTTTTTCCTCCTGCATAGCTCTGTCATTCTCGCTCACTGCCTTTCTCTCTCTTTTGCTTCATGACTTTACCTTCTCCTCCGCACTAACACATTCCTCTATCCCCCGATCTGTCCTGCTCGCTCCTTAAGTCTACATTTGCTCACCAGTCAGTCACAGGGCGATTGTGACTGCACATCGTTCCAGCCGGGTGTCAGTTATTCCTCCGCTGCCCATTACACACCTGCTGGGAGTGCAGGCCTGCAATCATCTCACACACACACACTGCCTTCACCACACAGTCTCCCAGGGAAACCAGGCTGCTGATTAGTATGTCACACACACACACACACACACACAAACATGCACACAAACACGCACACAAACACGCACACAAACACGCACACAAACACGCACACACACAAACACAGCATGGGACTGAAAGGTGATTCAGGGTCTCGACAGCGTCGAATGTGTGTGTGTATGTGTGTGCTTCTTTGCTGAAACAAAAACTCTATATATGACGCTAGGGCCTACAAACATATTTTTAAGCTATATCTCAATCCCTTGAAATTTCCTCCAAATCACTGTGCAAATGCTGAATTTACTGGTGGTTGTTATTTATCAGCTAAAATAAGAGTTGTGTCTAATAACGGAGAAGATTTTACTGAACTTTTTGTACATTTTTGTGAGATATGGGGTTCCACATGAGAGTCACAAGCGCTCACACACACACACACACACACACAGCTGTTCAACGATTCCAATGGCGCCGGGCTCGTCAATGTCACTTCTCTCTTGCTAGCCAATCAAAATCAAGGAAGGGGTGGGACATGTACAGTAAATGGGTGGTACTCTCCCAGCTGTTTTCTTGCACGGTTTTACTCATGCACCCAATCTCTACGTCTCGAAGACATGCGAGTATCTCGTTCAAATGCTGCCGCTAATGTCAAGATGCAATGTTTCTCCATTGTAAAGATAATCTTGTCGGCTAAACTGCTGATCTCAAAGGAACACATTACGTTTACATGAAATAGGAATGAACATGGGAATGCCCGATGACTCTTTTCGTGACTTAGCAACAACAAGCAAAGAGAGAAGCGCTGAGAAAGTGCAGAGAAAGTGCTCTGGGAGTGAGGTTTTGACCGCTCTCAGTGGAAAAAACACATTTAAGGCCCTTAACACATTAAGGCCCTTAATGTAATGGGGTTAATGTCATGTGACAACAGTTAGGGAGTTGGCCTTGTGATTAGAAGGTTGTCAGTTCAAGTACCGGACCAGTAAAGATGCCACTGAGGTACTCGTGATCAAAATACTATTTTTTAAGGATAGTATAAGAATGGATGACAAAATGAACAGAGCTGAGAGCTGAAATTTTATCATAGGCTTAAGAGGTATGAGAAATGGAAATGCAAATAGAGAAGATGCACAAGCACAAGCAGAAGATAGACTTGATTACTTGAAATGTAGGAGTGTTTACTGTCAGTTTTGTTTGCACAAACAAATACGGTGGCATTTCATTTGTTCCAGATGCACTTAGCAGGCTTTCACCACAATAGCAGATTTATCACGTCTTTTCCAGGCGGGAAAAGAGCAACCGGAGCTTAATTCAGAAGTGGAGCGTATGTTGTAGACACATTTTAATGCCACGTGGAAATGCCACTGCAGCTCGGACGCATCTAAATATGATCTGGATAACAAAATGCACGTTTACAGAGCCACTAAAGGGACAAATGTTTTGTGTGCTCACAAGATGTTTTAGCGAGGGCCCGACCTGTTTTGGCGAGTGCACAGTGTGTTCTTGAGAGAGCGTGATCTATTTTGTTGTGAGCATTAAATGTTTTGGTGTTTTGGGGTGAGTACAAGTTCGTTAATATTTTCTTGCGAACATGCCATATTTTCTCATGCACGTGTGTGTCCCTATTGAATCAATACTATGGGATGTAGTGTCTCGCCATGCCTTTAGACTACAGGCTGGAGGAGAGCAGAGCTGAGTTACGGGATGCAGGTGAAGTTGAACCGTTTGGGCTGGTCTGAGAGATGTGGACACTAAACCTTAAAATTCCCTGCATCACATGAGTAGACCAGGAAGGGCCTCACCATCTCGCGCGCACACACACACACACACACACACACACACACAGAGCTCACTACCCTTCACTACTGGTTTTCTCGTCCTCTATACTTTCACCACCCACTGCACTCCATCCTGCACCTCGTCACTTCCTGCTCTCACCTCCCTCTCCCTCTCCCTCTCTTCTTCACCAGCAGCCTCAACTTTCTTCTCCATCACTCTTTCCTCTCCAGTCATTTTGCTTCTGCTTTGCTCGGGCCTCCAGCTCCGTCTCCCGGGCCTCTTATCTGTCTCCCTCCATTCCTGTCTCCTGCGTTTCTCCATCCCCCTTCATCACCTTTTCCTTTAACAGTCAGCTCTGCTGCCAGCATTTACCTCAATCCATCTGCATGCATATATGTGAGAGAGAAGCTGGATAAAGAGACAGAGAGACAGTGAAGCCAGAGCATGAGAGAGAGAGAGAGAGAGAGGGAGAGGGAGAGAGAGAAACAGAGAGAGAGAGAGAGAGAGAGAGAGAGAGACAGCAAGAGAGGTGATAGGGACAAGGAGTGAAAGAGAGGAATGGCAGAGCATGAGCAAAACCAACCAACATGACTTTCAGTAGGTGCAAGGAGGAGGAGAACGGAGGCAGTGGAGGAGTAGGAGAAAGTGAAATTGAAGAAGAATCATCTACATTTACGCCGTTTAGCAGACGCTCTTACCCAGAACGACATCCATTTTTCCTCATTTCAGAAACAGTATCGCTGTAGCAATTTAGGGTTAAAGGTCTAGCTCCGAGAGCCAGTGATGGTAGTGCCAGACGTAGGATTCAAACCCATGACCTGTTGGTCCAGAGGCGAGTGTCCTAACCACTAGTCCAACCAATCAGAAAAAGAGGAAGAAAACGGGGTGAATTGGATAGAAAGACGAGGAGCAGAAGAAGGAGGAGCAGAAGAAGAAGAAAAAAAAAGAGGTGGAACAGGAGAAAGAGAAGAGACTGAAGAAGAAAGAGGAAGAGAAATAGGAGGAGGAGTCGTAGTAGTAGTAGTAGAAAAATAGAGGAGGAGGAGTAGAAAGGAGGAGGAGGAAAAGAAAGAGAATAGGAGCCAGTGACACTCACACGGCCAACTCCCTAACCACTACACTACCAACTGACCCAGGAGGAGGAGGAGGAGGAGGAGGACAAGGAGGAGTAGAAGGAGAAGGAGTAGTAGGAAGAGGAGGAGAGGGAGGAGGAGGACGAGGAGTAGCAGTAGGAGGAGAAGAGGGAGAAGGAGGAGGAAGAAGAGGAGGAGAGGGAGAAGGAGGACGAGGAGTAGCAGTAGGAGGAGAAGAGGGAGAAGGAGGAGGAAGAAGAGGAGGAGAGGGAGGAGGAGGACAAGGAGTAGCAGTAGGAGAAGAAGAGGGAGAAGGAGAAGGAAGAAGAGGAGGAGAGGGAGGAGGAGGACGAGGAGTAGCAGTAGGAGGAGAAGGGGGAAAAGAGGAAGAGGAGGAGGAGAAGAGGGAGAAGGAGGAGGAGGATGAGGAGGAGCGGAAAAATAAGAAGGAAGGGGATGATAAGAAGGTAAGAAGGAGAAGAGGAAGGAGAAGAGGAAGAATCAGTGATATCAGTACACACTGACTGTACTCACCTTGAGGAGTTAGGAGTCGTTCGGATCAACAGTGCAATCGGAGCAGTTCGGTAAAAGTACGTTTTTGGGACGGGAAGGGAGTGAGAGTGGGTGTGTGTGTGTGCGGACATGTATTTATCGCATTGTGGGGACCTTTTGTCCCCTAAAATCACTTTTATCTGTTTTTTGGGGCTTTGTGGGGACATTTGAGAGGTCTCCATGAGGAGAAATGACTTTATAGAAAATGTGCTTGTTTTATTTGAGAAACTAAAGGAGGTAAAAGATGTGCTTTTGGTTACTGAGGTTGAGGTTAGGGTTAGGATTAGGTGTAAAATTATGTACTTTAGTTATTATGGGAGTCTATGGAAGGACCTCACAAAGATATACAAGTAATACAAGTGTGTGTGTGTGTGTGTGTGTGTGGACTGTGGTTATTGCCAGGGCTTGAGCCTAAAATATCTCATCAGCATTAATTATGCATTTCAGCTCCTTGAGACTTCAAAGGGGAAAATATCACCTGGCAGTATGACACACACACTCACACAGACAAAAACACACACACTTCCATAAGCATGGATGCATACTGGGTCTGAGTGTGTGTGTGTGTGTGTGTCTCCAGAAAGAAACAGCTGTAGGCGTTGTAGCAGATTTCCAACAACGTCTCTGCCGCATTTATTCATTAAATTAGGAGAAATGACGCAGACAATGTGCGCAGCACGCTGGGGGACATCAGCATGTGACCGTTCAAACCCCTGCACTGCTGCTCCAGTCGCGGAAAACACTGGGACTCACCAAGATGCTATTCAGTTCTCCCTGAAATGAGCTCTCATGAAAAATTATCTTTTGGATATTAACGTCCCATTTGGATATTAAAGGTGAGATCTGGGGGTTCATGGTCATTTGAGATTAAAGGTGAAAGGGTCACTCTCTTCCTCCTCCCCCCCACCGAACTGACCCCACGCTTCAGCGACTCCTAGATGTAGGCAGGTGCACGCAGCTCTCCTCAGCAGCAGCACAGTAGCACACAAGGGTTCAGGAACCTTCACCGGCTCCTAGCGTATACAGCTGTTCTGTGAGAAGTTCCGTGAACCTGCTGATGGTGTTAGTGCTGTGTGAAATGTGTCTGGAGGAACAGCGGTGAGGACTAATGACCGCAGGAGAGTCCACTCCTACACTAATGAAGCCATTACAGCAGCAGCACCACAGCCCTAATTAAAACCAATACAAAGCCATTTTTATCAGCTGCCAGCACTAATGTGCTACTAACACCGCACACATCCTCACACTGCATCACTACAAGCAGACTTGAGACGATAAATAAGGACATTACGCTGCTACAAACCCACGCTTCCGCTCCGATTTCGTTTTTTGAGCCACAGTTTGGTGGAGGGGTCTATGAATCTGTTTTGTTCGTTCCTAAATTCTGTTTTTTTCTGAATTCCATGTTTTACGTTATAATCACATTTATTCACCTAAAAAGTGTCTAATTACAGAGTGGATGGGAAAACAAATAGGAAAAAACCTCAGACTCTACTTCAACAAAGTGCTGGGGTTCAGCAGAACATTTTCTGCTTTGGTAAAACATTTACCTGTAAACAACATAAAATATTCATTTTTTCATGCAAAACGAAACGTTTCTGATGTGAGTTTTTGACTAAGTGGTCGTCACGTGTTCTTGCGGGTGCAGTCTATCGTGTGCTGGCAAAAAAGAGCTGTTCTTCTGATTCATAAAAATCGTGTGGGTATTTTTCTGCTCTAAACTTACCACTGACACTCCAATTCCGCCATTTTTTTGAGGACTTCGGTGTTTCAGCCTCTTCACCATAGCTGACCGTTGATGTTTTCCCCTCTGTGTCTGTGCGTTTTTTTGTGTGTGGAAAGCTGAGTCCCGCCTCAACAGGTAACACATACAGGGGGCTGCAGCGGCCAAAACTGATTAGAAACCATTGCTTTGCTTTGCCCACACACTGATATCAGCGAATTATACGACATTCCGCATTTTACGACGGATTCCGTTTTATTTGTTGAATTCCGTGATTCCGTCAACGTTTTCCGCATTGCGCAAATCACAGGGCCCTATTGGTGCATCCCTTGTTTTCGGGACTGAATGAGGAAATGACCCATAACATTATGACTGGTGATTACATTTACAGAATTCAGCAGACGCTCTTATCCAAAGATACTTCCGTTTCCTAATTACAGGAGTAGTCTCACTGGGGCAGCTGGTAGCACAAGATGCTGTCCCCAAGCACTGCTCCCGGGGCAATGCCCATGTCAGCTGCCCACTGCTCCTTCACGGATGGGTCAAACGCAAAGGTCAAATTTGGTTGTGGAGCACTGTGTGCTGTGGTGCATTGACAATGAAAAATTATCACAGATTTTCACCCTTCACTTTCACCCTGAGCAACTCTGGGGCCAACTGTTGGTTCCTGAGATTCAAACCTGCAATCACCAACACAGGCTTTTTGTCCCTTAGTCCACTGCACCTATATCATAAATATAAACAATATATACATTAAGGGTCAACCGATTATTGGGGGCCGACATTATTTTCGGTGTTTAATTTTGATCATCAACAGTATTAAGTAATTACAAGGTGCGCGACTGTGACTCCTCTGCCCTCTCCTCTCTCTGTGCTGTTTGCTCTCTACTCGCTGCTTCATTCAATGTCGTCCCCACAACAGTCTCTGATTGGCTTTGTCACGGGTCAGTCAACGCAGAAGCCTTGTTGTCACTCACACCACACACACTCACACACGAGCGCAGCCTTAACAGCATCAACGAGGCAAATTAAGCGTCATATTGTTTTGCGGTCATATCGCAACTTCATCAACACGGCTAAAGACAAGGATCATTCTACTTTCTCCTGTGTGAGGTTTGTGCAGGTAGGAGCAGAGAGTCTTCCACCGAGACTCGGCTGCACACAAACCATCTGGAGCACACCACCGTCAACACAATCCACCGTGCAGACGGCAGAGAGAGAGAGAGAGAGAGAGAGAGAGAAAGATGGAAGAGAGAGAGTAAAAGGAGAAACAGAGTGAGACAGAGTCCCCAGAAACCGGCTGTCCTCTGAACAAAGTCCCTCGACAGCCGGCTGTCAAAAGCACAGCACAACTACAGGCAGATCTGAGCAAGGCCAAAACACACACACACACACACACACCATATGCAAAGTGTCACCAACAACGGGGGCACATTGCACACAGCCTCAATTCCCCACCACACACACAAACACACACACACAAACACACACACACACACACACACACACACACACAAACACACACAAACACACACAAACACAAGGATGCCAGCATTTTCGATGTAGACAACGACACATGATAATTTATTCATCAATCCAAGTAAAAAAGGGAGAGCGAGAGAGAGAGAGGGAGAGAGAGAGACAGACAGAAACATACATTTCCTCTCCAAAGGGGAAAGACTCAATGATGAATGAAAGAGGGAGGGAGAGAGTAGAGGAAAGAAAGGGGAAAAAGGAGAGTGTGGAAGTAAATGAGAGAGAGAGAGAGAGAGAGAGAGAGAGAAATGAGAAAAAGATGAGAAAACAAGTGAGAAAGAGAGAGAGAGAGAGAGAGAGCGCAAGAGGAAGAATGAGAGCAAAAGAGATGACGACAGAGGAGACAAAAAGAGGGAAGAGCGGGAAAAAAATAAAGGAGAGACTGGCAAAGAGGGAGAGAATACAAGAGACGGAGAGAGAGAGAGAGACAGAGAAAGCGAGAGAGCGAAGGAGGGAGGGAGCGAGAGTTCAAGGATGCATTCTGATCAAGAACAAAGAAGAGCAGAGCACTGCAGGTGACGTTTAGTAAAATAACACTAAATGCCAAATATAATTGAACACTTTTTTAGCCAAATTACAGAGTTATTACAATAACAAATCACCGTGTTTAGAGTCGCCTCTAGGAATGTCACTCAGTTATTTGTTCACAATCATTCACCATCTAAAATAACAAGCGCAGTCATAGCAGGAAACAACAGAGAATAAAGACAGGAGGATTTTACAGCCATCACAGAGTCACTCCAACAACCTGCGACGTGAACAGACCTGATTCACCTTACGGAGAGAAAGGGAGGGGGAGAGGAAGCCAGAGAGAGACGGGGATGAGCGATGCATTACTGATTGTGTTGAAGGAGAGCTGAAGAGAAGGAAAACAATTGCGATGCTGCAGCTTCATTAAGCAGGAGCTGCTCCTAATGCTAATTCCACTTAAAGCCTAATGAGCATCTAACGAGGGACGCTGGACACTGACCGACACACACAAACACACGCACACGGCGAGAGGAGGACGACCCTCTGTAACCTTGCAATGAAATAGAAGCAGAAGAAAAAAAAAACAAGTCGACAAATGAATAACCTTGAGTTGTAGAGGAAAAAGGGAAGCGGTTCGCTCCTGCTGAACAGCTTAAACAGGTAAAGAAGAGAATGTGGAAGGTGCAGGAGGGAGGAAAAAGGAAGAGAAAGAAGCGATAGTGAGGGAGGGAAAGAGGGAGGGGAAGATAGAGATAGAGAAGGAGGAAAAGAAAGAGACAGAGTATGAGAAAAAGGAAAGGAGGTAGAGACGGAGGGGAAAAAAGAGAGAGGGAGTGGGAGAAAGTGAGGAAGGAAGAGAAAGAGTGGAAGAGAGATGCAGGAAGAAGAGAGAATAAGGGGGAGGAAGTGAGAGGGAGAGAGAGAGAGAGAGAGAGAGAGAGAGAGAGAGAGAGAGGGACATGGATGGAGAGAGGGAGATCGAAAGGAAGAAGAGATAGAGGGAGGGAGAAAAAGAGGGAGGGAATGACAAAGGGAGGGAGAGAGAAAGAAAGGAAAAGAGAGGGAGAGAAAGAGAGAGAGGAAGTGAGAGGTGTGTGTGTGTGTGTGTGTGTCCGTGTCCCTGCTGCCTGCAATCCACAGAGAGCAATTTTAGTAAAAACCAAGCCTGGCTCAGGTGTTGTCTAAAAGAATCACATGGATGCACATTCAAAGTGTGTGTGTGTGTGTGTGTGTGTGTGTGTGTAATACAGTAAGCATGTGCTCCATAATTGCTCCCCCTCCCCAACTAGCGTTCTGCGGGATTAGAACACACCTGTCAGCACATTTCCCTCCACATCAGCCAGCTTTCTACAGAGCCATGCAAAGCAGCACACAGCCACACACACGTTAATTCTGCGCTCCATACCACTCACCTGAATCCTCACAAAAACACAAATGGAATGCAGAAGCTCTCGTATCGCTTTCCACCATACTGGGAAAAACTGAGGAGAGTGTCAGCGAGAGCCAGGACACAAGATGAGATTAACCACTACTGCTCATGTAGATCTAAAACACCTACCAGATACTAAATCAAAAATGTTCATGAAAAAATGCCTTTCAATATTAACTTTTCTCTATTGCCTCTCTTTCCATCACACACACACACACACACACACACACTCTCTCTCTCTCTCGCTGCCTTCCTTCATCCGTTCATCTCGCCCTCGCCTTTCCCTCTCTCTTATTCCATTCATTGCAGCCCCTCCACCAACACACTTCACCTCCACACAAAGCCAGAGTTCCAGTTTAATCAATCTACACGCTGACCCTGGGTCAGAACAACACTCACAAAGCACATTCTCCAAATTGAATGCACACGGCGCTAGGTCAGGTGCAGCCATTGATGAAAACACACACACACAGACACACACACAGACACACACACAGACACACACACAGACACACACACAGACACACACACACATCCCACCCAAACACCCAGTGCAGCAGGGATGGCTGGAGCATAGCTAATTAAAATAAGCAACACCACTGACTCAACTACTTTTTCACTTTTAAAACACTGTAGATTTCTGGTAACTATTTTTGCAATTATTTTTGACATTCTACAATGTGGCCATATTTATCAAAATCGATGTGTCTGAAAGGTGAAACGGGCAGAACTTATACATCTCACAGTAACTTATGCAAGCTGAAAAATCTAAACACTACCACCAAATCACCATTAAAACCATAGAGATTTGTTAAAAATTCAACATTTTCATATTAACTTTAACATCATGCTCCATGTTTAAAATTAACGTGACTTAATTAAAGTTAGTGATTGTTAGTGTGAAAACGGGCAGTTGGTAGCGTAACAGTTAGGGTGTTTGCCCGTGATCCGAAGGTCGCCGGATCGAATCCCGGACCGGTAACGGTACCACTAAAGTACTCATGTCAGGTATTATCCCCAAGCACTGCTCCCCAGGTACTGCCCACTGCTCCTTCAGGGATTGGTCAAATGCAGAGGTCACATGTGCCATGAGTGAGTGATTATTTGTCATTGTGAACACACCACAGCACAGCACACAGTCCACCACAACAAAACGTGAGCTCTGCATTTGACCCATCGGTGAAGGAGCAGTGGGCGGCTTTTTGTTCGCAACACCCAGGTAGCAGTGCTTGAGGACAGTACCTTGTTCATGAGTACCTCAGTGGTGCCTTTACCGGTTTATAGCGTGTGTAGCACAGCGCTGTGCGGAACTGAAGTATGACTTGGTGTTAAATCCCAGCGACGGCCTTCACCAACAATCCATTACAACATGGCCATTTAAAGCCCCTCCACTTTATCACCATGTCTGAACCGAGCCTTTAAAAGTGTACTGCATCAAACGCCACGTCTGAATTGGACTTAATCTCGCCTGCCAAATGCTGCTGAAGAGAAAAAGAAAGCGTCCTCGCGGTACGCAGCACAGTCTCAATACAAACACATCACTACATACCTTATTTGTAGTTAATCTTGAGAATGTTCAGACAGAACACTCACAGTGCCATGTAAGTAGCTAAATCATTTTCAAAACCTTGAAACATTTGCATTTATAGTGAGCCCTGTGTGTGGGAGTGGGTGTGTGTGTGTTCCATGTGTTCTGATTTATGCAGCCAGTGAAGGAAAAAACAATGGTGAAAAGACGTTCAAAAATAAAGCTGGGGGGATTGAGGGTGTGCAACTCAATGTGACATTTAAACTCACAAACGTGATTCAGACAGAAGTGGGCCATTGTTTCACTGCCAAGACAGAACTTGGTATTTCATAGTGGCGTGCAACTCAAACTAGAGCTCGAGCCATGCAGCATGAGTCGATATCAGAAGCACAAAAGAAAACATTAAAAAGACACATATAAAAACACAGGTTTTCATCATTTTGGGTGTGCGCTTGTTTTAGAGTCAAGAACATAATCTTTAATTAATTATGAGTCATGGAGATAACAAGAAATAATACAGTTTTCGGTGCGTCTTCTCTACAACACTCAACATGGGCCACACCTTCCATCTCGGTTTCTTCTCAGTTGACATTTATCAGCATTTTATATGAAGTCAGATACTGATTTCTCAGCAATTAATTCACACTGTCTGATAATATCGGCAATGTGATTATTGGACTCTAACTGAAGCTCCTGTACGAAGGCTAGTGGAAATTACCATCATAACCACAGGTGGACCGATTTTTTATTTATTTGATAAACTGAATAAACATAAATTGTGAGTGCGGTGATCAATCACATATCGTGAGCTGATTTTTATTCCACACACTTTTTCTGCCCGCTACTCCCTCCTACAGTTTTTGTTCTAGAAACGTTGTTCCAACTCCAAAACCTGCAGCCTACAGCAGTGTGGGGTGCTTGTATACACGTTTTGGACACATGCACTCGTTCGAGAGTTCTGTCCATTTTTTCCCCAACAGACTAAGACGGAGCTCAAATTTCGCCGCTTTACATTTACAGCATTTAGCAGACTCATACTGACTGTGAAAGACGTCTAGCGAGCAACTTACATTTCCTAATTTCAGGGACACCAAATTCAACTTGATTCGAGAGCCTGTGAGTTTCTTTGCATGTCTGTAGCCGTCATGACCCACACTCGTCCTTTTTTGTCGTTTATTTTTCCCCACACATTTGGGATTCGGGACTCACACGACAGTCAACACGGTTCTTATGCCACCTCATATCACCTCACTGAACACGTATCTGAATCTGTTTTGACCCACACTCCTCTTATTTTTCTTTTTCTGTCACCCCTCGTTCTCTTCCCCTTTACTTCAATGCATTTTAATCAAAGTCTTCCTACTTTCATGTGACGGCTACAAAACGAGCAATCTCATTGGCATTTTCATCTCATGAAATACATCTCTAGTTTATTCTTGTTAAGTACTGGAAGTTGTTGAGCAAAAACCATAAATAAAAATATATAACGTGGAAAGGGTATGCAACAGTAAATGTGCAACATTCTACTAACTTGTTTTTCTTCTTCTTCTTCTTTAACTGCTTAATCCCAAACAGGGTCGCGGGGGGAGCCGGAGCCTATCCCGGGAACTGACGGGCGCAAGGCAGGGAACAACCCTGGGCATCTAACACACCGCAGGGCACACGCACTCACACAGTCACACCTAATGAGGCCAATTCAGAGTCACCAATTTACTTATATCGCATGCCTTTGGACTGTGGGAGGAAACCGGAGCACCCGGTGGAAACCCACACGAACACGGGGAGAGCATGCAAACTCCACACAGAAAGGCCCCACGGCCGTCCCTGGGGTTCGAACCCAGGATCACCGCGCCGCCCCAACATTCTACTAACTGGTTGTATCAAATTCCACACCATCCTTTGACAATCTAAGGTTGGAGCGACTGGATTTTTAAACCAGAATCCTGCAGCCGTTCCGTCAGACTCACTGGTCAGCTGTTCTTCGAGCACCATAGCCATGACCACGAAGACACAACATTTTCTTGCTACAGTGTGTGCAAAAACTTGCCTGGTAATATATATTCTAATACATCATCACGTTTCTCTGTACCGTACTGACTGTGAAAAACGTCTAGCAGCACAGGTATTTATGGTGTATCACTTTAACATGACACTTCATCCTACAGCGTCGTGTTCACCTCACGCACGTGATGCCATTTAGACCGCGCGCCGTGACAACATCAGCGGTGTGTTGCGTTGTGTTACCTTGTCAAACGCTGTGGGTTTGTTCCCTTTATCCGTTTCCTTTTCTCTCTTCCTTTCGTCCTTCTTTTTCTCTCTCTCCTTCTGTCAGAACGAGGCGGGAGAAAATAGACTGTGTTAGTGTGAGCTGCAGGTAGGCTTTTATCATAATCACTCTCTCTCACACTTTCTCACACACACTCACACACACACACTTCAAGATAGCACAGGTTAAAAAACTGCTAGAGTTTTCACAGGTGTCTCTCGAGGATAAAAAGACTGAGTCAGATAAAATCCAAGCTAATCTCAGACCAAATTAAACCGGCCTAAGCTGCGGCAGCTTGAGCGTAGGAGTTTTTCGCACTTCAGATATTCCGAGTTTCCGTTGATGGTCATTAAGCTGTGTGTCGCTAAAGGGAGTGGAGTAGGTGTATAAGTAGGGCAGAGCTGGAGTAATTATGACTAAAACAATACAAATCGAAGGCCACAGTGCATTTCAGGTCTCCTTTCCGGGCTCTTCTCTTTCAGAAACACTCGATAACTTGTGTAGAGAACTCAAAGCCGAGCACCTAATCTCAGCAGGGGGGTTTAGTTGTCTTAAGAGCTTGCATCGAAGGGGACTGGACTTCTATTAAGGTTCATGAAGACGTTTCACGTCCAAAAAGCTTCTTCCTTAGTTCTAAAAATCTGAGGTGGAGTTCCAGGTAGACCCCAACCCCACCTGAGCACAAATACTACAACCAAATGTGACCTCTGCATTTGGCCCATCCGTGAAGGAGCAGGACAGCGTCCGGGGAGCAGTGCTTGGGGGCGGTACCTTGCTCATGAGCACCACAGTGGTAACTTTACCGGCCCTGGATTAGAACCTACGACCTTCTCATCACGGGGCAAACACCCTACTGTTACGCCACCAGCTGCCCCTTAGTAAAATACATTTGATTCAGTGTGATTTTTTTGTTGATCTGCCACAGTCAAATGGGAAAAGCAACTTGAACTGAATCATGAATCATTTATCAAGCCCAAGAATCGGAATCGAATCGATTTTCTGAATCGTGCACCCCTAATGAATACCCGAAACTCCCCAAACACAATTTAGACCTGAAGGAGCGTTTCAGATGAGAAGTGAAATGTCTTTAAGAACCTTAAAAATAAGCCCAGTCCAGCCTTTAATGCAATCTGTCAAGATTACCATGTCCTGGAACTTACACAAACGAGGGAAGGTTGTTTTACATGTGACAGTGAAAGCCGGGATTACGGGGACCAGGGCCCTGGAGCATTCCTGCATTCATTCATTATCTGAATCGCTTAATCCCTATCAGGGTCGTGGGGAACAGAGCCTATCCCGAGACTACAGACGCGGGGCAGGAACCAGGCCTGGGTGGGCACCAACACACTGCAGGGTGCACACACACACTCACACAAACACACTCTCAACCTTATGGGGCCAATTTACAGTCGCCAATCAACTTATATTGCGTGCTTTTGGACTGTGGCGGGAAACTGGAGCACCCGGAGAGAGCACACAAACTCCACACAGAAAGGCCCTGCGGCCGACCCCGGGATCGAACCCAGGATCTTCACGCTGTGAGGTCACTCCACTCGATGATTTTTCAAATGAATAAAAATGAAAGGGTGCATGTTATCCGTTTTCTTTTGTTTACTTCAGCACAATTTCATTTCGTTATCATTTTCTTTTTCACGTTTTTTTAGTTTAAATTTTAAAAACAAATTGATACACAGACTGCAGAATGGATAAAACCAGAAAAGAGCTTGCTAGTCCTTTTTAATTTTGGTTCTGCAAAATAATATTGAATAAAAAACTAGTTTCTTGGTTTGAAAAAACCAAATGAACGAATGATACATGGATTCAGGAGGAGAAGCCTGCACCGGTCGCTCCAAACTCTTTACCAGTCCATTGATTCCTTCATTTCCCCCTCTCTGCTTGCTGACGGAGCTGCCTTATTGACTCACACATGCTTTTTCCCCCCGATACATAAGAAATAAGCCGGCTCTTGGGTTTTGCCGTTTCTGGAGCTTCCTCCACCTTTGGGAGCAGGTCATGACCAGTCTGTCTCTACCCTCTCATTGACAAACTGGTCCAGGCCTTTAACACACCCTGAGAACCTTTCTCTCCTTTCCTCTCCCTCCTTCTCTCTGTCTCTGTCTTTCTCTGCCTTCCTCCCAGAGGAGTCCCTGCCGAGTTGCTTCAGCTTGGCACTGCCTGTTTATTCAGCAGAGGCAGTTCACTAAGTTCATTCCTTCAAACAGAGCAGTCCATAATAGCGCTCTGTGGAGACGACTGAGGCACTAAGACGAGGCTCTTTAAGAGGAGACTCCACCTAAGAAGTGGGCAAACTTTTCCTCTCACTGCGGGCAAAGGTTGTCTGTGTGTAAAGAAATAAGAAAAAAAAAAAAGTCCTGCCAGGAGCCAGGAAAGTGGACTGAGAGGCAGTAATGATACACCAGTCTACATCAACACTTCCATTCAGTGATCAACGCTTCCGTAGCATTGAGCCAAAAACAAAATATGCATGAGACGTCGTACACATGGTAACTTCACATACTGAGCGGGAGGTCTATTTTTATTCAAATCTACACGACAGGGTTGAGCTCAGGATTAATAATCTCTACACCGCAAAAAAGAAATCTTAACAAGCCAGAAAATCTTAAAAAGAAAAAATAGATCTTTTTTTTTTTTATTTTAAGAATAACTGACTTGACTAGACTTGTATGTGTGAGATAAATAATCGAATTTTAAGAAACATTGGCTACAATTATCTTATTAAGAAAAATGTACTGATTATAAGAACTTCTTAAAATGAAATAAGAAATTTAATTAAGAGAACGGAAAAGGTTCTTATGCTCTCCACTACGAGTTAAGAAATTCATGGCAACTTTGCTTATTTTAAGAATATTAAAGCTAAAAACATGGAAAAATGGAAAGATTTTTTCTTGTTTTAGGAGATCTTTACAAGATAAATTCTCTCACTATATTGGCAGATAATTTTGCTTGATTCTGGAACCTTTTATCTTATTATCCTTTTCTTTTTCTTATTTTCTGACACTGATTTTTTGCAGTGTAATGACATTTTACCTGCACTGCAAAAAATGAAATCTTAACAAGCCAGAAAATCTTGAAAAGAAAAAATAGATCTTGTTTTTTTAATTTTAAGAATAACTGACTTGACCAGACTTGTATGTGTGACTTGTAAAATCTAATTTTAAGAAACGCTGGCTACAATTATCTTATTATAATTTATTGATTATAAGAACTTCTTAACATGAAATAAGAAATTTAATTAAGAGAACTGAAAGGTTCTCATGCCCCACTACCAGTTAAGAAATTCATGACAACTTTGCTTATTTTAAGAATACAATGTATTATTAAAGCTAAAAACATGGAAAAATGGAAAGATTTTTTTTCTTGTTTTAGAAGACTTTTACAAGATACATTTTCTCACTACATTGGCAGATAATTTTGCTTGATTCTGGAACCTTTTTTCTTATTATCCTTTTCTGTTTCTTATTTTCTGACACTGATTTTTTGCAGTGTGCTGCGTGTGACTTGATATGAAGAGAAACAGCATTTGATGTTTCACATGGACTGCTGCCGCCTCAACGCAACTGAATTGAAATCAGATGGCAGCAGACACTGTAATGTCAGCATCGAATATAGAATCATTGTCCACTTCATCTATATAATATTGTAATCAGACCCTCCAGGAGTTCGCAATGTAGTTGAACGAGTGTGAGGGAAGGACGAATGCGTTCCGAGACCACCCTCTCCAGGCGACCTCAGCCCGGTTGATTTGTTCCGGTACGGAGTATGTTTGTTGTGTGCCCACATGTCCAAATAAACCGCTCCAGGGGGAAACGTTCCTGGTATTGGAACAACAAGCTAGGTATGAAAGCGCTCTTATACTCCTGATCTCTACGACGTGCTATAACGTATTCCTATCATCTGTGTCGTTGTATTTCTACACATTATTTATTGGATTTTTTAGACTCTATTTTATACTGTTATTGTCTCTGTATCTCGTTGTGTCTTTGCAGTCAGAACATAAGCAATTTCCTCTGGGATCGATGCAACACAAAGGGTAGAGCTGGACAATGAATTGAAAATCCCCAATGTGTGTTTCCCTCAATTATTTTTACAAATCACCAAGATATGCATTAGAAAAAAAATGTGCAAGCTTTAATATGTCTAATATGTCATGTCTACAGTGTAAACCTCGTGAGTTAACTATGAGGACAAAAAACTAAAATTCTAAACTAAATACACATTCATTATTTGTAATAAATGTAAAATGTTTGACTGTGATTGTTTTGAGGTTAAAGCACTCAGGTTTAACACACACAGCACAGCACAGCACAGCGCTACAGTACCTCTAGTTTGTTTTTCTCGGCTGCTTGTGTAGAAGGAGAGGAGGCAGAGGGCAAAGCAGCATCAGAAGACTTCTGCATGGAGCAAAGGAATTGCGAGAAAAAGAGAGAAAACAACAGCGAGATAGATGAGAGGAAAAACAAGCACAAGGAGAACCAAAATCTGAATTAATGTGCAGCAGAAATGCTATTTAATTGCTCCACCTGTGCAAGCAAGAAGCTGTGAGGAAGCGCACACGCACACACACACACACACACACACAGGTTCGTTCATGTATCATTGTAAGGGCCTGGCTAATTAATATCACATATCTTTAACAAAACTAAACCCTGAAAAGTCAATAATGATAAGCATCATCATCATCATCGTCGTCGTCGTCGTCTCAACTACAAAAAAAGCAGCGGGCTTCATTTACCAACATTTTCTTAAACCGTCCTTAAGAAAGTTAAAATATTAAAATGTATTAATATCATAAAACGGTAGAATTGAGGAAAACCCAATAAGCTGTTATTTTTCCCCAAACTGGCATGTGGCAAAATGTTAGATAAAATGTAATAGTGCTCTTCACCTTGTGTAGGCTCTACTTTTACCTGAAATAAATCTCAAACAAATAAACACTGATAAATCTTTGTGGGTTTCAAGAACAAACTTCTTCTTAAGAAGGGTTGGTGAACAAGGCAAACTGTCTTTATGTTGTGAGGACATGCAGTATAATCCTCTATAAACACAAGATAAACACACACACAACTTTTAAAAGCAAACTCAGTTCAAAACCATCCTCTAATGCCCCAACAAACATGAAATAAACTTAACAAGACTGATGAAGAAACGAATGAATTGCTATGTGTGTTTTGTGTGTGTGGGGGGGTGCATTGGTAGGGATATTTTTGTGTGTGTGGGTGTACACACACACATACTTTTGACAATACACTCAGCTCAAAACTATCCTCCAACATCCCAAAACTGATTGTACTTGAAATAATCATACAACAGGCTGATAAAGAAACGAGTTTGGTATAAACAGCCTTTGCTCTCTATCCATTTTTCTTCCTATCGCATCTCGCAGACAGAAGAAGAGAGAGGAGGGAGGGACGGATAGAGAGAGGGACGGATGGAGGGAGGGACGGAGGGGAATCCTGTTTTCCAGTCACTGGAGAATCCATTAGACAAATGTTATCTGGTACAGACAGGAGCTGCTATGGATACTGATCAACTTGCCACCCTCTCTCTCCCTCCCACCCCTTAGGTCTCTGGTTCTCTGTGGGAAGCCTGTTTGTTTGGGGGTGTCTTCCTGCAGTGTTCTGGCCCTAAATAGATGGCCCTTTCCTTTTGAACAGCCCCACAAAGGGCCTTTCTCCAGTGGAGATGGAGGGGACGGAGGGAAGGAGTGAGGGGCGAAAAGATGGAGATGGAGGAGAGCCAAGCTTCCCACTGAACATCAACACGGTCGCCAGGGTGACAGACCCATCTCACAAAAAGAGGGACTGGATAAAATGGGACGGAAACTAAGACGTGGTGTCAGGAAAACAAAGCGGGGGAAACACTTTCAGTTTGGGCTCGGTTCAAATTGTAGTTGTGAGTGATGGCAGTTGCTAAAGGTGCGGATGTGTTCCACACGGACGAACAGGAACAAGTGAGATTTTGCGGAGCTTCTTTGCTACGATATGTTTCGTGTATTCTATAATATTAGCGCAGTAAATCACAAGTTTCATCACAATACGGTATTATATCGATTCACCAGACGTCAATACGATGTTGGCCGATATCACAAAGTCTGCTACAACACGATTCTGATTCTATTCAATTCAGGAATTGGCCATTGATGTGAGACAATATCATATTCGCATCAACATCAAAGTTACCACTGGGGTACTCATGAGCAAGGTACCGTCCCCAAGCACTGCTCCCCGGGTGCTTGTTAGCTGCCCACTGCTCCTTCACGGATGGATTAAATGCAGAGGTCACAGTTGGTTGTGGTGCACTGTGTGCTGTGCTGTGGTGTGTTCACAATGACAATCACTCAGTTAAAATATGACAATCATGACAAGTGTCTGAAACAGGGTTACGCATCTAATAAAAATACAAACATTCAGAACCTTTAATCATCGTAATTTTGCCCATGTAAGTTATTTGGTTTATTTCTGAAATTCTGTTAATACTTAAAAATTTCTGTTACATTTATGTTTACGGCGTTTAGCAGACGCTCTCATCCAGATCAACTTCCTTTTCCTTATTTCAAGGACAGTCTCCCTGGAGCAACTTGGGGTTAACTTGTTAAGCCCTGTGACTGTTTTACAGATTTTTGCTCTAAAAAAGATAATATAAAATAAAATGTGTATATCTCAGCAACCACAATGTCTGTTTTTATGCTTTTGGTATCATTATAAAGGTATCACTTGTGAGATTGTTGTGGAATCAGCAAACATGTTACTGGGTCAGAATAAAGGAAGATGCAACACAGCAGAACATGAAAAAAAATCATGTTCGCCAGAAAAAAAAAAAAAAAAAAAAAACATATCTGCGTAATCTGGGCTTTCACATGATATACGGTCTGCATGGTTAGCCGTAGTAGTATAGATTCTACAGCCATGTTTATTCCACGTAGACCTACGTGGAATATTTATGTGTTTGGTGTTGGAATTGTGTTCTGTTTAGGTGGAATTTGTTTGAGATTTTTACACGAGATTCTATCTGTGATGTTGATGTGCCGCATGCATATGTTTGTTTACATTTACCGACTATTTAAAGCCTTCCTGTTCTGCCTCCGGTACCGGGGGCTCAAGCTGTTAAGGGTCTTTTTCAGGGTCCCAGTGATGTCAGTGCTGGAGGGACCTAGGAGGTTCGTACCCATGACTTCCGGGCCAGAGGCAGGGAAAGAATGGGGGATGATAAAAGCTAGAAAAAGATGAGTGCGGGTAGAAACGGATTGAGATGTGTGTTCAGTGAGGTGGTCAGAGGTGGCAAAAGAATCGTGTTGACGGTCGTGTGAAAACAGGCCGAGGAAGTGTTTCGAGTCCCAAATTCCATGTATTCATAACAGGAGTAAACAAATGTGGTAAAATAAACGGCAGGAAAAAAGGACGGAAAAGATGAGTGCGGGTCAAGGCGGCTACGCGTATGCAAAGAGGCCCATGGGCAATCGAATTTATTTGTGATATTGATCTGAGGTCCTATCGCCCAGCTCTAGCGGAAAGAATCCAATAAAAGCGGCTGGCAGAAAGCATGCAGGAACAGAAGGACAGCGAGGGATGAGGCAGGGAAGGGGACGGATGGAGGGAGGTAAGGCGGGAGAGAATGAAAGATGATCCTTTCTTCCTCGTCTCAAGAGCCCGAGCGGCGCTGTCAGCAACACGAGCCCACGGAGACGGAGTAAAACAAGCAGGTCCATTACGACCCACGTTAGAGCCGAGCTGTCCGGAGCGCACCATTACCTGCTGACGGATCTGCGTCATAATCCCCTTTTTATTTGGTTAGCATTGGCACTATGATAAGCCACGTCGCTTCGCCGCCCGGACCCTGGTTCATTAAAGGGGTCAATATCACGATAAATAACACACTTTACCTCAATTACGATTAATGACCAATTATTTCGCTTGTTTTTTTGTTTCATTTTTGGCCGAAAAAGGGGACAACACATGAAAAGTACGAACAGAAATCTTTTCCTTTTAATATTAACAGGGTTGAGAAAAAACAAATTAACCAACAGGGGCTTAAAGTTGCTTTCGATTAATTTTTGATGAATTGCCCAGCCCTAGGGGAAGGCGCCTCCTCTTCCCAGACGCCTTTAATAAGCCCTGCGTCTGGGGAAATAAGCAGGCAAAGTGCAGGGCAGAGGGAAGAGAAAAGGGGCTTGAGGTGGAGGCGGCCAGTCGATACGAAGGAACAGTCGGGGAAGAGGGGGCTGTCGTGCATCTCTGTCTCCATCTTAATGCAATCGGTAAAGCGGCGAAAGGCAGCGGGTTATTGGCCAACCATATTGTGGGGCTGAGGCGGGGCAGAGGTGGCTGTCTTGCTAGGGCTGGTCGATTCATGGGAAATTAACCAAAACTTGCTCATGTTGATTATTTCGGGATCCAAAACAGCATTTTTATCATATTCATCATTAATCAACATTTACAGAAATCTTCAAGGTTTTCCATCCTATCTGGTGAGTATCGACCTGAGACCAGGTGTAAGTGTTCTGAAGTCAAGTATTAAGGCTGGAACCTCTAATCTACATAATCTTAATTGTGATGGTTACATCAAATATTTGTGAAAATCTGTTACTTTCTTTTTAAAAAAATATTTTTGTTAATACTTTCCCCAGTATGTGTTCGTGTACCGTTCCCTTAGGGACTTTTCACACTTGGTCCGTTTCAGCCCTTAAAGCGAACTCAGATCGATTAGTCAGCCTTTTTTACGTATATTTTTTACGTGAACAAGTCACACGAACTCAGACCCCTCTGAAACGAACCGAACTGAGCCCACATCGGGAGGTGGTCTCAGTTTGGTTTGCTTTAAGTCCGCAACACGGTGTGTTTAACTTTCTTGAGGTGAGGAATTCAATTTCAGCAGAATGTTAAAAGTTTCTGTTTTGACCGCTCTACTCCAATATTTACGGTAAATCCACTGGTTGACTAGCGTGAAGATATTTCTCCGGAATCCATCTTCGTCTCCCGAGTTCAGTTAACCTAACGCAGGTAGGCTGTCCGTGTGGCTGTGAATGCAGCGTAGGCTACCGTAAATACAAACGTAGCCCCGACCGCACCAAGCGTCTGTGAGTGCTACGGCAATAGTCAACTTCAAGGGCAGATTTCTCCGTTTCTCACTTGGCGTGACAGGAGAAACCCGACTCCTTTGAATGTTGATATCTCAGTCATATGTCGTCTGATTCATTCCATATAGGTATCGTTTTGAAGGTTGATTTATGCCCTTTCATTACAACATAACTCAATTTTGTAAATTTGCGACAAGTGACTGGTTTTGCCGTGGAGGGTCACGTATGTGAAAACACCCTTAAAAACCTTCGTGTCCACTGTTCCACTACATGTGTGCTAGTTAAGCATATTTTCAACACAAACCTTGTCAGTGAACTACATGGGCAGAAAACAACAAAATATTCATTGTAATCAACATATGTTCAACTAATCATGAGAGTGATTTGAGGTCGTATCACCCAGCTCTAGCGTATCTCATCTCCATCTTAACACAGTTGACCAGGCAGTGAAAAGCAGCAGGTAATTGGGCCGGTGTGTTGTGAGCAGGGCTGAGTGAGCGAGGTAGGGGGAAGCAGAGGGAGTGTGTACACCTCAAAACTGGATAATGCAGCTCCAGCCAAAGGTGGCGCGTCTGAATGAGAGGGAGATAATGACAGGTCGGGGACACTGGTCACTCCATCAGTAAGAAAGCTAATTACTGGAAGTGGGGAAGTGCATGTGCTCAGATCTCACACTCGTTCAGGTAATTCAGACAGAACAACGGGCGTTATTAGAATCGATATTTCATCATGTTACTCCATATTTACACAGCAGCGGTATTACCGGCTCTGGACATATCTCCTGGCAGTGTCAGACAGGAGGAGCCTGAGGACGGTACCTTGCTCATAGGTAACTTAGTGGTACCTTTACCACTGGGATGTAAAGCGGTGAGCCATCAATCACAGGAGCAACTCTATAACCATTACATCATCACTGCCGCATTAATATCACAAAAATATTGTTGTATTTTTAATCTACATAAATTACATAAAAAAACAGAGTGTATCTGAGAAAACCTCCAGAACCTGTTCATCTGGGCGATATAACCTCAGATCAACGTTTTACCTCAGCCATGATTAAAGATAATTACTGTGCTTGTTTTTTAGTTACTGACCAGGTTTATACTGTAAATATCAGAGGTGTGAACCTTCACTGGCCTCACAATTTGATTCAATTATGATTATCATGTCAATGATTTGATTTGATATCTCGATACATATAATCAATTTTTCTACGTTACTTCACCACTGCATTCAAGTCACTACCGGGATGTTCTTTTTATCTAGAATTGTTATGCAGTAGCCAGAAAGTCATCAAGCAAAGCCATTATGATATAATCCAGGGTTTTCAACTGATTCTGTCTCAGGGACAACCATTCAGACTATTATTTAGTTTTTTTTTAATATTCTTTTCTGTTATATTTTTAGATATTTTCATTAAAATCATTATTCATGAAGATAATCTGGAAATGCTTTGAAGAACACATAAAATTAATTAAAAATGATTTTAGTAGTGAAACTGAATTGTATGTCACAGACCACCTGCACTGCTGTGAGAGCTGATGCGTGGTTTCTGATGGTTTTACATATGTGTGTAAATATTACATTGTTTTTAGACAGGAAAATGGTATTTAAGTCAAGTATTTCCTCAAGCAAAGCAGAATAATCTCAGTCATGTATACAGTCTCCGGAAAGATGTTTAAGAATAATGTTTATGTTTACAAGCTGTACAGTAGCATCACTCAAAAACTGCTGCTGATCTGCCATACATTTAACGGCAGACGATTGAAATAGCAATCCTCCTCAAATGACTGTTGCTACAACACTGCTATAATATTCGCACAATTTTTGCACTGCCACTACTTATTTGCACAACCATTGAACAATGAATGTATATCTCACAGGTCACTTTCTAACTATCTGGATCTCACAAATTATTGACAAATATTGCACAGACTCTGGTTCTCCACTGCTGTTATAATATCTGCACAAACTTATATGTTAGTCAGATTTTTTAAGAGATACTGTTTTATTAATAGACTGGACTGTTTCATATTGAAACTGTTTCTAACCTCCTGCACATCCAGTGTAAAAGTCAATTTCCACTTTTGTAGGTAATACTGCATCCAAACTGTCTCTCCTCTAAACTAGAACTAGAAATAGAGGTAAAGTTATATTTAATACTCCATATTGTTTATTACATGTGCTTTATTTGTTCTTTGCTCCCTGTTTCTTATTGCACTCTGAAAGCTGGAGCCACGTCGTCTCGTCTCTCTGTATATCAGGTACAGTATATAGCGGAGATGACAAAGTTTACTTTGACTAGACATTTTTTAAAGGGTTTTCCGTTTCAAAACGACTCAGAGACTGAATCGGATTTGTATCGTATTGGCAGATATCCACATTTACAATATCGGTGTCGCATCGGACATAAAAAAGTGGTATCGTGCCACCGGATATAATCGATTAAGGTCTGCCACTGCATCGATGCAGAATCGACCACATTGCGATGCACCGATTATGTGATTAATTTCAACACCTCTAGCAAATGTGCTCAACTATTAAAGCTGGGAGTGGATATCTTTGTGCTATTAAAATAACACGGATGCAGTTTTAGACTGGACGCAACAGAGTCTCATGACAACACACACGTTGAAAGATGAACACAGTGCCTATTAACCAAATTTTTTAAATTAACTGAAGTAACGGACATGGGCAAAGTTAGGTTGATTAGAGATTCTGAACATAACTTTTGATTAATTTGTAATTAACAGCCCAATCCTAATAAACATACTACACAACAGAGAAGTGTCAGTAAGAAGTGTGTCTCGTGTTGTTCAGCAATGTAACTGACAAACATTATGATAGTAGACCTGCCCTGGTGAGCAGTCACACAACATTGCTGACCAGACACTGTAATGCAATCCCCAAAGTTTGGAGAATCTGTTCACAACACAATTCCAGGTCTCACTTTGCATGTGCGTGACACTGTGACAATTTCATCCAAACTATGAATAAAAATATCAACTCAAGCATCAACAACAGAGGCATAAAAAGGAGGTGGGGACGTTTTTAAAACAAAAGAAACGCGAGGGCTGACAGTTAATATCCCGGGAGCTTTTTTGCATTTCGGAGGCTGTGTACATCCCATAATCAGTCAAACGGCAACAAGGCAGCAGCGAGAGACGTTACTGCGGCGACGTATTCGATAAGCCTTCTCGTATGAGACAATATTTTGTGGGGAATAAATAAGACAACATGCGTTCCTACTGACACTGCTGCTGTACGGGCTGAGAGACAGGATGAATGAAGGTGAAGAGGAGAACAAGACGGAACAGGAGTGAGACAGGGTCTATCTAGGCAGGGACGTGCGATATCAGGAAATATATCGGAAGAGGAAATTAAAAGGTCTATCGTTTCATATTATATTTTATTGTTTATTTTGTGGTGTTGCAAAATACAGTGTTTACTGCAATATTTGTTCACGGTTTGGATGAGGGTTTGCAGTAGTCACCACGGCACCACATGGACGTAGGAACGGAGAACACTATGGCGTTATATTTGTGCCTTAATTCGCAAGCAAAATCTTGTGTCTGTGCGCACTCATCTCTGCCTACGCGTGCGCTCCAGACACTCAGATTTGCCCGCTCTTGTGCTCAGAGCTATTTAATGCCAAAGGTGCCACAATTCACCTTAAAGGCATCTTACTAGCTCGGCGTTAAAGGTAGGGCTTTTTATAGCTCACTACTAAGGTGCCTTTAAGACGAATTATGGCACCTGGTGGGGCAGCTGGTGGCGTAATGGTTAGGGCATTCGGCTCGTGATCAGAAGGTCGCCGGTTTGAATCTCAGACCGGAAAAGTACTCATGAGCAAGGGCGCTGCCCACGTTAGCTGTCCACTGCTCCTTCACGGATGGGTCATATGCAGAGGACACATTTCATTGTGGTGCACTGTGTGCTGCCCTCACTTTCACTCTGAACACGCAGTGGCGTTTGACCTCAAGTCACAAGAGCGCAACAAAAAGCACAAGTTCTCAACAGCGCAAAAAACGCAGTTCTTAACGGCATATGGCATATGAGTTTTTGGTCATATCATCAGGGAGAAGACAGAAATAGACAGACACTGGGAAGGAAGAGAAAGAGAGGACGAGCAAAGCGCATAGATGCTCAACGCATACTATTATATAATACATTCCCTAATTATTCCAAAGTTTCACCAGCAGATGGAAGAAGGGCCATTGCCTAGTTTCATCTAAAACTTTTATTCAAAAACACATCAATTGCATGGAATAAACATCCTTAAGATCAGTGAGAAAACAGACAATTAAAATATTAAATAAATGTTCAAAGTGTAAAACGGTCCTTGCTCGCATACAGTACAATGATGCAAGTGAGAACACCAACAGATGCTGAGCATGAATTATCATCTGTTAGTGACAGATGCAGTTCCGTCCCATCTCTCACACTCACGAGCCGTCATCCCGCTCTTTATCTCTCTCTCTCTCTCTCTCTCTTTTCACCCTCCATCCCCAATCCAGCACTGTGTAAAACAGCCTCAAACTGATAACGAGTTGTTTTAAATAATTGATTTGCATATAAAAGGTGCCGGGAGCACGCAGGCAGACGACACAGAGCAGATCTCACAGCAACTGAGGAAAACACACACATTCTGTTTGTCCCTTTACACCAGGACTTTTCACACCAAGGGGCAGCTGCTGTTTGTGTCCGCTGCTTTGTGGAAGTGTTCATGGACGTTCAGTCCACATGGAGCAAACCGTGTTTAGCCATCTACCCATGCTAAAATAATCACCTCTAAGGTATTATCTACTTGTACTGCATGATGCCTAGAGACCTTTCCGGCTGGAAAATCTGCCTGGACATTTTACCTTTCCTGTTAGAGATTTTACATTAGAAACTGACCCTGTATGTGGTCTACGTATCTAGGCAGGGTTGGAAAGGCAGTTTCTCGGTTGAGCCGAAACTCAGCCTCCCGGTACAAAGCTCTTTCATGAAGATCATCCGGTTCACCGTCACAGCAGCACTGCACGCAACAGAAGTCGAGTTCAGCTGTAAGCCTCCAGCTGAATAATGTGGAGTTTTAGAGCTGGCCGGTCTGCACGCACAGCAACTACTCCTGCATTTATCCTCACCTCACGTCGCTCTCAACACCATGTCTTACCAGAACGAGTAACAGTTATTAGTTATAGAGTAATAGTTATTATTATTATTATTATTATTAAGTTTTTATATAAGTAATTCACAAGTCATACAACCATGATTATATGCACCCTGGAATAAACAGAAAAGTTATGAAAACAAAAAATAAAAGTAATAAATAAGTGTCCTCTATATAAAAGAACAGATGCGTGGTTGTACTTACAATGGAGTCGTTGACTGCGTTTTTGTCGTAGTATTTTTTCTTCTCGTACTTGTCTCTGATGAAGAACTCCACGGCTCTGGGAGACTGTTAAGGTGAAAATACTAACAAGAAAAACCGTTCACTTGTGCACATAGAAAGAAAGAGCTTTTAAACACAAACACAACATTGTGTACACTGCAAATCAAAAAGGGGTCTCGGTATCTCCGCCCGTAAACTTTCCAAATTTTCTCAATGTTATATTCAGAATGAACTTTTTGCAAAAAAGTAAATAAATTACTATATTGTCCACCACACCTTAGACAAGTGGCTACAGTACCCTGCCAATGACATTGCCCAAAAAATGATAGATAAATAAATAAATAAAAATTACAACAAAATAATAATAATTCTGGAGCAAAGCGTCCTTGACGACGAGTGTCACACCCAACTTCGTGTTAGTGTCTGTGTTAAAGACACTTTGTAACTTGCAATGGCAAGAACTGATCAATGCTGTTGATTTTGGCCATTAATTGACAGTTGATTTCATTGTTCACTGTTAAAGCTGACTTTTAACTGAGTGAAAAGTGGGGTCAACTCCCTAACCGTTACGCTAACAACTGCCCCATTTGTGAATTTGTAAGGTTCAGAAAGTGTGAGACAAATGCATTACTACAATTTTCTAAACCACTCTTAACTAGGGGTGTTGAATGAATCGCATAATCGATGCAACATGATGCAGATGTGGAAAATTCTGGATCGATGCAGTGACGGATCATAATCGATTACGGACAATAGCGAAGGTTCCAACTGGCTGTCCGGTGCCCTCTAGTGGTCTGCGGCAGCATTGCAGGTGGTCAGTGACATGCAGCTCCGTTTCTCTACTGAAATAATTTTTCAAAAATGATTCCTTTTCCAAAACATTTCCAGATGATTTGGGCATCTTTATGAATCATTCATTTAAAATAAATATCTTTAAGTAATACAAAAAAACACTCTTCCTCAAAAGAACTAGTTGAAAACCCCTGAATTATATCATAATGACACTGCTTGGTGATTTTCTGGCTACGGCATAAAAATTATAGTTAAATAACATTACGGTAGCAACTATGTCTGCACGATCTGCAATCCACGGACAATCTTCGTGCAATGTGAAGTAATGTAGAAAGAATTTATGGGCTGCATCGTGACGCATCAGGATATCGTATCAACTCAAATCGAATCGTGAGACCAGTGAAGGTTCACACCTCTGCTCTTAACACTGACAACCAAACAATTGAGAGGGGACATTCAGCATCCACAATGGTAAGTAAACATCTGAGACCACAAACACACACAGTAAAACTGAGAGGCGACACACACACACAGCCACCCTGCCGAGACGGTTATTACAGTATGACCATTCCTCCCTCTCTCCCTCCGTCTTCCGCAAATAACAGAACGACACAAAAGGCCAGCTTCAAGCTCTGCGTGTTTCAAAGCTGATCAAAAACTAGGTTTGAAGCCCCACTTTGTTTTGGGAAGGGATTCTTGCTGTGGCTAGCCAGCTTTAATTGGCACCTTGCACTTGTTAGAGTGTAAACCCCTGCAGGCCGGCCCCGTCTTCCTCACCAGCCTTTCTTCTCCACTCTCGTCATTAGCTGCACCAAAGCCCCGAATTTCACCCTCACACTACACCTGCGACTGGCCCTCGGGGAGAAGGAGGAAGAAAGAGAGGGAGAGAAAAAGACAAAGAGCAGAAAAAGGGCTGAACTGAAAGAACATCAAGTTGAGGTAAAGAGATGCAGAGAGAGATGAAAGAAGAATAAAGACAGAGAAGGTGAATCCAGGTCTCTGATATTTCGCTGATCCGCCAGAACTCAAGCAAAGGAAACTACAAGTACAATCAAGCTACTGCTTCCTGTAATACTTCATATTCGTGCTGTAAGTTACAGCAAAATGTGAGGCATGAAGTCAAGTGATGGGTTTTCAACCATGTAAAGCCAAACCACAAGGTTCCAATGTTGGATAAATATAACTAAGACTGAATCCTCCAACTCCATCTCACAGCTGACAAGAATGCACTGTGATGCTACGAGCATGGTAGCCTATCAGATGCCACTTCAACACCAATCAGAAACAGCTGCTAACTGAAAAAGTCTTTTTTGTATTTTTCAAATGACGCAGCATTTGCAGTGTTACTTTGCTACTGGTAAAAACTAGTGACAGGAAAAGCTACTGTTTTAGAAACAGCTTCACTACTGATAAGCTACTGAAAAAAGTAAGCTGAGTTGGGGACATCAGGAATTGTAGTTAGCTACTCCCCAACAGCCAACATTTTCAGGCATGTCAGCAGCAGACAACGCATGAAGGCCAATGGTTCTTCCAAAATGATTGGATTTGCACCTTCATGAATGTTTGATTACAACACAATCGTACATCTGATGAAAAATGGATGTGGGCATAGAAGTGGGGGGGGTCTCGTCGTGGTGACAGAGGAAAGAATTCAATGAAGATAGAGTGAAAGGAAGAATGAACCAACAAACCAAAAAATTAACCAAATAAAGAAAGAAAGAAAGAAAGAAATAGGAAACGAATGAAAGAACAAACCAACCAATGGGAAAAAGAGAGTAAAAGAAAAAAAAAAGTCAATAAAATAAATAACAACCCAACCTAGCAATGAAAGAAACAAAAAAAAGAAGAAAAGAAAGTAACAAACCAAACAACTAACTAACCAACCAAGGAAAGAAAAAAAGTAGAAGTAGAAAGTAGAAAATGAATAAAAAAACAAACAAATCAGTGAAGAAAGAGTAAATGAAAGAAACAACAAAAGAAAAAAATGAAAGGTAGAGCAAATGAAAAACCAACCAGACAACAAACCAATCAACAAAAGAAAGAAAAAGAACAAATAAATAAATAAACAAAAGAAAGAAAAAAGGGGGAGTGTAAATAATATAAAGGCCTGGCATCTTGGAGGCGTGAGAGTGGGAAAGTGAGAGCAGGAGTGAGAATAACGGAGTGAGAGAGCGAGAGAGAGTATTTTACAGGAAGCTCCTGCTGTGGTGATATTAAACCCGAGCTGTAGTGGAGTAAACGGGGGACTGAGTAACTGTGGAAGGAGGAAACCGCCGGCACGTGAGGGGGAAATCTAACACTGCACATCCCTGAGAAAGGCTGGCGGGAGAAACTATATTACTCTTTCAAATGGAGGTAAAAGGGAAAGAAAGAGAAATCAAGGCGTTCCCGTCTGCTCTGCTGTGCACACTACAGAAAGAGAGGAGATGAACCCAACTAACACAACTACTACAGCTACAGCTACTACCACTCACACTTCCACACCGCATATCGTAAAACCACCTCACACTGACCAGCTCTATCGTTATTAAAAGAGAAGATTTTCATTTAAATGTCAGGCTGAGCTCAGGAATAAAAACAGCAAGTGGACCGTTTGGCTTTTTGTGATTTGATACAAATGGAAGTGATTTAGTCTTATATCCATCACGGGCTGTAGAACTCAATCGCAAACTGTCCACTGTATCAGGATGAAACTTTATTACAACCCTAGCACTCAGTAGAGAGGTAATTTAAGTGATTATTTGTCCGACTCCATCTCGCAGCTGTGCCAATAGCGCACTGTGATGCCACGATCCCACACTGTTGATTATCCGATGCCACTTTCGCCAATTCAAGACCAGTGGTTGTAAAGTGAGAAAGATAACAGCACTGTTTTCAAATGATGTAGTGTTCTGCCAAGCTGCAGTACTATTCGGAATAAAATACGCTACAGCATTTTAAAAGCAGCTTCACTACCGATAAAAGCTACTGAAGAAATGGCACAAGGATAAAATCCTAAACAAGCTGTATCCTGAGATATGTATAAATCTACAAATTACAGTGATCACCTTCTTTTTAGCATCATAATTCCCCAAGTACAATGACACCACTCAAAAATGGCTCGACATTAATTCCCTACATTAAACTTCAGGTCTGATGAAAGTAAAGCAAGACGAAGTGCGGTGCAGGAGAGGCCAGGAGGAGATGGATTTAAAGCGCTCTGGGAACAAGGGAAAGAGGTTGGAGGAAACAGGGGAAATTTAACAATGGTAGAACAGGATGCGATAGGAGCAGGTTGTCGTGAAAGAAAAGAGAGAAACGACGAGGAGTGCGGCGAATTAGAGTGACGCTGACATGCACCGCGGGCAAATTCATTTCCAGCAGGAGAAAGATTGCTTTTCACCAAATTTCTTCACTCTGCTCTTCCTCGCGACGCTCCCATTAATGTGGCCAATTCTTCCATTAGCGGCGTCATTAAAAACGCCTGAGATGAAGAACAGAGGCAGAGAGCGTGACAGCAGGGAGGGACGGGGGGGGGAGAGAGAGTGAGAGAATTGAAGAGAACGATGAGAGAGAGAGAGAGAGAGGGAGAGAGAGAGAGAGTTGAAGAGAACGATGAGAGAGAGAGAGAGAGAGAGAGAGAGAGAGAGAGAGAGTTGAAGAGAACGATGAGAGAGTTGAAGAGAACGATGAGAGAGTTGAAGAGAACGATGAAAGAGAGAGAGAGACAGCGTTGAAGAGAACGATGAGAGAGTTGAAAAGAACGATGAAAGAGAGAGAGAGAGCGTTGAAGAGAACGATGAGTGAGAGAGAGAGAGAGAGACAGAGAGAGAGAGAGAGAAAGCAAGAGTTGAAGAGAATGATGAGAGAGAGAGAAAGGGAGAGGGACAGAGAGAGGGACAGAGAGAAAGAAAGAGAGGGAGAAGTGAAGAGAATGGAGAGAGAGAGAAAGAGAGAGCGGGAGAGCGGGAGAGCTGAAGAGAACGATGAGAGAGAGAGAGAGAGAGAGATAGAGAGAGAGGGAGAAAGGAGAGACAGGAAGAAGGAGAGAGAGAGGGAGAGGGAGAGAGAGAGGGAGTTGAAGAGAACGATATGGGAGGGAGAGAGAGAGTTGAAGAGAACGATGAGAGAGAGAGAGAAAGGGAGAGAGACAGAGAGAGGGACAGAGAGAGAGAGAGAGAGAGAGAGAGAGGGAGAGCTGAAGAGAACGATGAGAGAGCGAGAGAGAGAGAGAGGGAGGGAGGGAGGGAGGGAGAAAGGAGAGACAGGAAGAAGGGGAGAGAGAGGGAGAGAGAGAGAGAATGAGGAGCAGAAAAGGGAAGTGAGGGAAAAGATATAAACTCCTGCTCTGATAAAACAGATTCCATCTGAGGAGGCTCACCTTCACCATCCCCATTAATGCATTCTGACAGTTAAGAATACAGTGCTGCCGCGCTCAGCATACAGATGAAGCACACACACTCACACGCGCACACACACACACACAGACACCCACACACACGCGCCAAGCAAATTCAATTAGACTGCAGAGACGCTCCAAAGAGGAGAATATGGAATTAGCAGGTCCACAACACAATCCCAATTAGAGCACAAGTGGCGGACACGAACCACAAGCCTGAAACACACCTGCGTCTCAACTCACACTCGGTATGCTGTGTGTCTGCAGGGTGTGTGGCACTTTGTCATCTCTGTTGGGTGGGTCTGTTTAAAAATATATGAATAAAATATATAATAAATAAAAAATATACAAAATACACAGAACAGAATTTGCACAAACAAGCCAACAGAAGGACAAGTGAAGCCAACTAGAGACGCACTTCCTCAAGAAAATACCAATGTGACTGCACAAGTTTTGTAGCTGTGACATGAAACCTACTGATTAGGATGAATTTGACTGCATCATAACATGCACTGAAGTGACTGGAAAAAGAACAAGGAGATAATAAAAGCAGGAAAAGGGTGAGTGCGGGTCAAAACAGATTGAGATGTGTTCAGTGAGGGGGTCGGAGTTGGCGTAAGAACCGTAAGAAAACAGGCGAAGGAAAGCTTTCGAGTCCTAAATCCAATGTAGTCTTAATGGGAGAAAAGCAATGGGTTCCTATGGGGAAGAATAAACGACAGAAAAAAAAGGATGAAAATGAGAAGTGTGGGTCATGATGGTTATAGATATGCCAAGACACCCATGGGCCCTCAGATCATGTCGAATTTGCTGGCTTTGTGAAGAACAGCAGCCATGCAGTAGTGTCGAAATTTGAGTGCCATGTTAGTCTATGGGGAAAAAATGGACGGAGAAACGGACAGAACATGGTGGACGAGTGCACGTATCAAATTCCGCCACTCCCCACAAATTCATCACAACCTTGCAATCTTGATTAATTACCACAACTTTTCTGCAATTTTTGACCAGTCATTGCCGTTTCCTGCAAAGCGTTGAGCCACAGGTCAGCGAACTCACTTCCTCGTTACGTTTGGAAGACGCAGGAAACGTTTGATAAAAAATGCCTCAGATTTACCTTTAAAAATAAGTAAATAGTTAAAGAGAGAATAATAGTGGTTTGTCAGTCAGTCAGTAATTATCTGAACTGCTTAATCCGTATCAGGGTCACAGGGACCGGAGCCTACCCCGAGAATAGGGGTGCGAGGCGGTGACCAACACACTGCAGGGTGCATAGTGGTTCTGTACCCTTCATTTTAATTAACTGTTAACGAATCATTATAAAGGAAGAAAATTGCAACTACTTTCCACAACTTCCAAAACGAAACACCTAAAAATACCACAACTTTCGACACAATTTTGTTTAGAAAAGCTGTCGCAAAATCAGGCATTTTAAGCCTCAACAATCTCAAAAAAAGGCTGGTGAAATCCTGTATGGACGGGTGAGTGGTCAATTGTAGGAACCTTTATTTAATCACGTCTCATGTTTCTGGAAGACTCGCAGAACAACAACTTCAGTGTACAGTGTAACTCTGTCCCTACTACACCGCATTAAAGTGAAGGCTGAAGTTTCCACAGCTTGTTTAACTGAGTTTCAGTACTTCATGCATTATTCTCTAACAGACTAGAGAAGCAGGTGATGAGATGCAGCTAAAGTGATAAAGAGCAGAAGGATGTTGCTATTCCGAGCGTGTATCTGCCTCTCTTCCCCCACCGTGGCCAGGTGAGGCCTGTTTGCCCAAGGTGAGAGCGTGCCAGGACAGCTGTATGTCGCTCCCAATTAGGAGTAAAGCCCTGCGTAGGGCGCGCGGGTTTCAGCTCTGCATGTAAGCGAGGGCCGAGTAGTCACTAGACGCGGTGGAGGCTGTAGCTCGCCCGAGGCCATCGGAGTGCTGTCTGTTACACGGCGAAAAAAGTGGACAGGATCTCATCAAAGCCACGGAAAAAAGCGACGTCGCTGGAATTCTAATGCTGACGTTAAAGCAAGCTGCTTATTAGTCTCCGAAAGTTGCAATAAACATCAGTAAAGGCAACAGGTCTGTTTAAATGGCGCTGATGTCTGGGATGGGAGGCATTCACTTTGCTTTCAACCAATACCATAAGCGTTATTGCAGTATTACTGAATAAAAAAAAAAAAATCACTTTTTCTATGACTAAAGTGAATATACAGACTGCCATTTGCCTACTGTGTAATGCCCATTTATAAGAGCAGTGCGCTGGGGAATGATGGAAATAAACTATTCCTTGCACGGCAAAAACAAGCAGTTTTTAAATTTCACAATAAGAACATTAGGTGTCGGTGATCTTGCCAAACGATGGAGCGATCAGTCATAACATTATGACCACGTGAGAGGACTATATCAGGTAGCGCGCATTTTGCCTTTGAAGTTATAGATATTTTGAAGATATTTTGTACGTGTCAGGATTTGAGTGACTCTGACATTGGCCAGATTGTGAAGATGGCTAGGGACGACTGGGTAAGATCATCTCAAAAGCTGCAGAGCTGCTTAATGTTATAATCATATTATTATTGCATAATCGATGCATTGAGAGGCAGACGATTCTACATCGATGCAATGGCAGACCATAATCGACTATTACAAAGGTTTTTGTACCCCCTTTTGTTGTTTGAGCCCCCTAGTGCTCCGCCGCTGCATTGCAGATGGTCCGTGGTATGCAATCCACTTACACTACTGAAATCCCTTTTTAAACATTATTCCTTTTTTCATTTTTTAAAACATTTCCAGATGATTTAGGCATCTTTATGAATAGTGAACTTAATGTAAATATCTAAAAAGTAATAGAATAAAATACTCCCTCCTGGGACAGACGCAGCTGAAAAACCCCGAATTATATCATAATGACATTGCTTGGAGATTTTCAAGTTAAAAGGAAGGGACAGTGTGTGTCTGAGTAAACAACTTGCACAAGGGGAACTCATTTCTTAACTTATTCAGATAAATGAAGCAGGCCCTGTCACTGAGCAAATAGTAGGCATGAACACACACACACACAAAAGAAAGGATACTGGTCAGTTTGTGGCCGTCTGAAATTGTCTGGAAGATGAGCTTCATACAGCTGTCTGGCCTTGGTGTTGCCCATGCTCTGCACACTCTGGACACAGATAAGGGAGAGAAATGAACAAACTGACAGTTAAAAAGGAGGTTGTGCTCACACACACAAACACACACACACACTTCTGTCAGTAGCAAATGGATCTTGATGGAGTTTATCAAAGGACGAGCACGAAGAGGGAAAAAAACGTCAAGTAATTACCATCAAATATTAATTAGCCATTAAAATGTCAGTTAGTAGACGTTGCCTTTATGCTGCTCAGACCTACAAATTGAGAAGAGCGAAAAAATCTCCATCCTCACATTGCTTTCAGCACTACCATTAAAATTACCTTCAATGAACAGAAACATATAATCACTTGTAGCTAAGGCTCTTTAGGGGTCGTGACCGCCAGGCGGTCAGCCGAAAAACATCAATACACAGCTTCGGCAGACCGGCTGTGGAACACATTAGTGAATGATTTGGTTACGGCCGAAATGAAGAAATCTTAAAGCAGGTACTGCAGCAGCCCAGCACGACACAACAGCCTGGGGCACCTGTGGGAAAACATCTAATTGTGTTTTTTTGCTATTGTGACTGCAATTTATGTTGTAATTATTTTCACGGAGATAAGCTCCAGGACTATATACATGGATCATAAAATGTGAAATATTTATCAAGCTTAAACATACAACACTCTGCTCCTACGTGAAGGGAATCTAAAGAAAGACAGACAGCAACATTGTTTTATGTCAGAATCCAAATAACACATTTAAGTTTGTTACACTGTATCATCACAAAAAACATTTGTGATGATGCAAAATCAATTCCTCTTTCTTCCCTCCGTCGACCTAATCCAGCTCTGAACTAATTTAGATAATATTTAAAGCAAAGTGCAGCAGCTCAGATGTTATTTGTCAAGTCTCCCTTCTGCAAACCATCAAAAACCGGCCGAACAAAAATGTGAATTTTCATCTCATTACGTGAAGAAGATAATAAAGCACAGCCTTATATATCAAGATAAATTATTAAGATAAATAGAGCCTAACGGGCTCTTCTCAGGCAGTGAGGGGCAGTACCTGGATTTGTTCGGGGGTCCATTGGTCCAGGTTGACGGATTTGACTCGGGATATGTGCACACCCAAGTTCCGGTGGATTCCAGCACATCTTATACATATGAACACACCCAGGTTCCATGAGGCCCATCGTGGTCCTGCAGAGGGGAGAGATGAAGAAGTCAGCTCTTACGCCCAAAACTGCATCGTACATTCACCTGCGAACGCTGTTTAATTCCAATGTTGCTTTAGGTTTTGAATGACATTATGTAATTTTATTTATTCATTTTGAAATCAGAAATGACCAACACAAACGGTATTGGCATGTGAAACATAGTACTAGAAAGGTGAATTACTGCAATCAATCGAATATGAATCATAACTCATCTGAATTGAGAACCTCTAATCAACAATCATGCCCATGATGGTTATTTTGATTATTTAAAAAATTTTGTTTAAGTCAATAAGTGAGGGATTATTTGTCATTGTGAACACAGCACAGCACACAGTGCACTACAACCAAATGTGACCTATGCATTTGACCCAGTGGCCAGCATTTTTTGGCAGGAGCAGGGGAGCAGTGCCTCGGGAGGGTATCTTGCTCACGAGTACCTCAGTGGTACCGTTACCGGTCCAGGACTTGAATCGTTACTTGTTCATATCGACAGCAAGTGGTTAATATGAGTCCTGGGTTGTGTGTGTGTGTGTGTCTGTCTGTGTGTGTGTTGGGAACATTGGCAGGGGGGCTGCAGGACAGGGAAGCCGGTGTTGACAGCTCTCAGCCGGTTGGTTGACGCTGGCGTGAGCGCTGTGGCTGATGGGTTATAAATCACAGGGCTTGCTGGGAAATGGGTTTCTGTAGCTCGGCCGCCCTCTCCGCCTTTATCTACAAACGTCAGCCATTTTTAGGACACGTACAATTCACAGCCCCTGCTCGCTCTCACACACACACGGTCACGTCCCATTGTGTGTGTGTGTGTGTGTGTGTGTGTCTGTGCCCACGTTTGCTCAGAAGGGATTTGGCTCTGGCCTTGGTGCCCACTGGGTAACAGGAGAGGATGAGCAGAGAGAGGAGAGAGAGGAGGAAGAGGATGCTCACGACCTTGGCACTGTCTGTACAGACACTCTCTGGACACACATAGACTTGCTAGGGCTGGGTGACTCGAAATTTTAATCACAATATCTTGGAACTAAATGTCAAAATACGATGTGTGTTGTTTTCTGTTTTTTTCCAAAAGAAGTCACTCATTTACACTGAGCCTCGTTTACCAGAATTCTAGGACTAGAAAATCATAGAATAGAAGAAAGCAGACATTACGCAATATAAAAATGCTGAAACTGTAGACAGAACTACTAGAAACAGTAAGAACAGTGTCTGTTTTATTGGCTTGAAGAATCTTTTATTATGCACAGACATTTTATAGCTTAGTACTGTGAGGAAAAGCGGCATAGCGACAGACAACTTTAATCCCTGAGAAAGCAATAAGGTAATGTTTTGAACCAACAGGCATGTAATGAAATTTGCGTTAAGTGCACATCGGTAGTTTCACCTAAAAACAAATCTCAAATAAGGAAACACTGGTGACCGTCAGAATTCTTGTGAAAACTTAGTGAAAGTGGGTTTTAAGCAGGGCTGCACGATATGGGAATTACTCCCTTATTTTTCATGCTTATACCTGCCGATTCCAATGCAGATAAATGAGGACGGCAGAGTTGAGCAAGTAAAGAAAAGCTATTTTGCTGACCAAAGTCATCTGAGCGTAGTGCACAACATTTTAAGAAAAAGTCACTTTCCTCCTTACGTGGTGTAACAAGTCAAATAGGGCGCGAGACACTCCATGTGCACTACCTAGCGTGTAGAGAGCCACTAAGCTACAAGCCCAGCTATTTTCTGAGACGCAAACTACCGCACAAAAGTATGATAGCAGCGCCTTACTCAGTGCAGCAGTGCGTGGCTCGAGACACAGCTCAAGTGCAAGCTCAACTTCGCCAATCAGGTAAACATGCAATTTAGCTACAATTTTTTACACATGCAGGCAAAGAACTGTTTTAAGAATGAATTTATTTTAAAGAACGGTTGATAAGATCATAATGCCCTTAAAAACCATAAAAAATATTTTTTCCTGTCTTTTAGGGCGCAGCCAGGTCCTCACAACCCCCTAAGTACATGAACACACACACAGACAAGCTGCATTAGCATAACAAACAGAAGGGCGAGGGCTCTTCATTTTCAAGCGTGCTCATAACCGATGCAGGGTAGAAGCGTGATTACTCAGGATATTAATGGCCATCTTGGTGCCGTTCTCGCAAGCTGGCGGACAAAAGGGGAGGACACGACTCGAACGGGGCCGATAAGACTCGTCGCGCAGCCTAAACTCCAGCAGAGACGCAGTAATGAGAGAACGTCTCCCTCAGTCTCTTATCTCTCGCATCTCTATTATCCATGTGGCGGTGTGAGCCCGCAAAACATTTATTAGTCCAATAAAAAGCTGTGAGATAATGTCTCACCTCCACACAACGTTACAGACGTAGGAAAAACACATTTTGGAGATATGTATGTGCTGCAATAAGTCTAGCGATATCACAATATCTGTTACAAAGCCATTTTAATCTGATTCAATTCAGGAGCCAGTAATCGATGTGAGACATCATATGCTGATTTAACACAATCCAATCACCACAACATTCTAATCATAAACAGTAACAAAAATTTATTTAATATTTATGTTTATGAGCTCCACCAGACCTGTAAATGAAAAACATCTGCTCTTTTCATAAAAGTTTACCTGCTTTGCTTGCTTGACGAGGGACATTACAATAACTGTGATTTCTGATAATATATTGTTTTTAATTTGGATCAATTCTATGGGCTCACTGATCACTGCATTGTTAATCTGGAAATTTTATTTATTTGTTTTTATTGCAAATTAATCATATGAGCAAGTTTCCTCTAAACCTCTATCAATACCTTCAGTGTTAATGTTTATCTGACTAAAGCCTCGTTTATACACATGCTTATTAACCTTTATTACAGAGACAAAAATACACCCATCCATGCAATTCTGGCATATACAGGCTAGGGCTGCTCTATTATGAAAAAAAACAATAACGATTAATTCGGTCAATCTTGAAATCACGATTATTTAACACAATTACTTTACACTTTACTTTTCTTGCTGACTAAATGATGCTGCTCTCCTCCTTCCACCATCTTTACTCGCTGAGACTGTACACCGCCACCAGAACACATACATTTAGTCTTCGGAAGGTGCGTTAGCGCGCATGCGTGTCATTCGGAACGCAAGACAAAATATGAGTATACTTGCAGAGCGTAATGTGGCAAAATAATTGTAATTATAATTGTTTTTTGTCAATTACATTATTTTTGTGACTGTTTGGAGCCAGAATTGAAATAAAAAAAATTTATTAATTGCACAGCCCTAATACAGGCTGCAGCTCAATTTCCTTTTCTCCGTTTCACACATTTATTTGCTTTATTTAGGGAAATATAAACAAATTAATAATGAATAATTGCTATGATTAAGACGATTTTTTTTTTTAATCGATACCCAGCTTTAGTTTAAATAGATCAAGGGAACTTGGCAAATTAAGGCCTTTTAGCCCCTGATCAATCAGACCTTTAGAGATCTGAAAACTAACTGCTCATGAAAAGCTTTCAAAGCGATGTAGCAGCACACTGTTGATATGGTGCAGTAAAAGCAGTTCCTCTGTGAAAACTGAGATTGCAGCACAAGAGCAAGAGTTTATAGCGTTCTGTACAACGTGCTTTACAGTCTTTAAAATGAGAAGCACAGTTTTACCAAAACCAAGGGTTTCAATAGTAAAAGAGAGCAGACTGGTGTAGTGATGTTGCACAGCTTCATGGAAATGGCCACCGATATACAACATACACACGCAGGCTGACGTTATAACAAATTCTTCACAACAAAACATGCATGACTGTATAAGTTTCACAATACAACACATCACAATTCAACCAACAAGCATAAAGTAGCATGTGATCAAAATTCTGCATACCATGGACAGCAAGTACACTTGCCTCTTATATGCAGAGTATATATTTTAGAAATTTATTCATATAACTGTTACACGTAAATTCATGAATGACAAGCGTGTTTTGACATATGCACAATATGTATATTGATCACAGCCCTAGAACTGGGTGATAGGATTAATATGGCAATTACTGTACACTTTCAAACTCTCTTATCTTTAATGATCGTTGCATTTTGTTTTCTTTCAAGTTGAGGCATGAGACTGAACGCGACAGTCTATTTATATTCAACACTGACAGTTCATAGACACAAGCACAAATAAATTGACAGATACGTGTACAATTCGTAACTCTTTGCCACATACACAGTTATAGTAGCGCAACATCTGGTCTAAGTGACTGAAACCACAGTGATCATAAGCCTGTGTGTTTAAATCTCAACAACCACTGACGAGACTTAACCCCAAGTTTCTCCAGAAATTAAAGCTGAAATTAGGAAATAGAAGATCTAGATAAGATCATTTGCTAAACGCTATCAATGTAAAATAAAACAAATTATGACAAGTTTAAGACAACGGTAATAATCATAGAAACCCAAAATAAACATTACCCCTTTAAACAAAATCTGAACAGTGGGCAAATATCATAGAATACAATATGTATGTATTTGTAAAGTTATTTTGATAGTAGATGTACACAGACATAAAAAATGAATGTCACAGAGAGTAGATTATGAAAGTGAGTGACATTCACAGCACACAGTGCACCACAACGAAATGTGACCTCTGCATTTAACCCATCCGTGAAGGAGCAGTGGGCAGCTAACAAGTGCCCGGGGATTGTAACTTGCTCATGAGTACCTCAGCGGTAACTTTACCGGCCCTGGATTCGAGCCTGCGACCTTCTGATCATGGGGAGAACACCCTACCGTTAGGCCACCAACTTGCTGGTCCAAAACGATTAAAAAGGTCTTTAAAAATGGTAAAGGCCGACAAGCCTTGGTTTTTAATCCCCACTAGCAACTACACATAAGACTTATTGGCTTACAGTTAGCTTTCAATTAAATGTAAAATCTTTCTTTCAGGGGAGATGATATATCTTAGTCTGAATCTATGCAGCTAGATCCTAGGAGAGTCTGGTGTCAGCAGGATTTTGGGCCAACTTGGCAGAGGCACACTCGACTTTGTTCATTAGGAGTAGGCATGGGCCAGTATGACATAATGACAGTATGATAACCTTAAGAAAAAATATCACCGTCTCATAGTATCACAGTATTATGATTACAGCTCTGAAATAGCTCACAAGAAGAGCACTACTTCAGTGTTAATATGATGACTTTTACACACTCACGCTCTTGAGAGCTGTAGTCACTGAGCAGCTCAGTAGCACAGCAACTCCATTAAACCCATTTACAACTTTGTAATCTGGCTTCAGTCTGTTAAATTTAGTCTGAGGCAGGGTTTTAGTCTGAGGACTGATTTTAACCGATTCATATTTTTTTCTAGTTATCCGTCACACCGCTACTGTGTATCTGCCCATCTTCCCTGCACTTCTGAAGCTGCAGATTGGGTGGGCCGCGACCAGCTAAGTAGAAAGAATGAGTGCGACTCGCAGCCAACGCCAGCCTAACCGACCCCGTCCTGATTCCGCCTTCTCTCTGCACGGCTGCGCTGGCAGGAAACGGACGCCAGTGTCTGGCAGCAGGACGGACGCTTTCAGACAATACACGCTCACGCTGCTCGTCTGTCCTTTTTTTTTTGTTCTCTTCCTCTCTCATCCTCTGCGCAGCTGGCTGCAGCAGATGCAGAGAGTCGCGGGTCAATGCGGCAGTCGATCTGCGCTAGCGAAAACTGGCTAACTACTCAGCAGTGAATTCCAGACGAACGCTCATGGAACTAAAGAGCAAGGAGAAGGAGAGAAAAGGAGCGAGAAAAAGAGTGAGCAAGACAGACAGCATGAGAACAAAGGAAGTCAGACGTATAAAATCGGTTCTAAACAACCAAGCTTTCCCATCTTTAGGTCTTTATAAAAATACGAAACACTACTAATCTGCAGATGGCGGCTGGAGTGAGAGATAATATTATGACATTGCGGGGGAAAGTCTGCATTACCTGGAACAGACCCAGGCTCTAGGAGCCGGGTGGCACCACCTTAAAAAACTCAATTAAAAAGGCTGCCTAAATAAATTATTCAGTGTCTTTAAATCCAGCCTGTCAGGACATGCCGGGGCCGGAGGCTGTGTGAGACCGTGAAGGAGCCATTTCTGTGCAACTCTTTCCAGAATGCAACCATAATCCACTAGGATTTCGTCCACCGCAATCATCACACTACATAACGCTCTGGTACGCCTGGACAACTAATCGAAAATTAGACATTCAGACTGTTATAATCTTGAAATCCTGTTAATATGTTCCCCAGTGTGTGTTCACATGTACTATCAACTTGAAAATATACAACCACATTTGTCTCGTGACCCCACCCTGTCCAGTCTGCGACCACATCTGTGTGAGAGGGCAGTGGGTAGCGTAACGGTTAGGGCGTTCGACCTCATCATCAGAAGGGCGCCGATTCAAATCCCGGTCTGGTAAAGGGACCACTGAAGTACTCATGAGCAAGATACCGTTCCCAAGGGTGCTGCCCATGTTAGCTGCCCACTGCTTCACAGACGGGTCAAATGCAGAGGTCACATTTGGTCGTAGTGCATGTGCTGTGTTCACAATGGTAAATTAGAGGCGTTTTCGCAGGAAAATGCAAATGGGATTGGTTTTTTGCAGCAAGAGGATTAGGGATAGAGTTAACACGTAGTGGGTTAAGAGTTATCACATAATGACTCAATCACAAGACGAATCCTGTTTATGATGCAAAGGGGACCGTTCATAATGCACTCAGCAACATTTAGTCATTGAACATAATGGGGTTCCTCACAAATAAAGAACGAATAACAAAAAATAATGAGGCAAATAACACATTTTTACGGGCTGAAAAATGGACAGAACTCGCAAACGAGCAGGCCTATTGACAGCCTGAATGAGAGCAATATACACCTACATCCTGCACGTTTTAGAGTTGGAATGGTGTTTCTAGCGCAAAAACTGTAGGACGAGTAGTGGCGCCAAAATGTAGGTGTAATAATAATAAGAAGAATGCAATCATATAATTATCACACACTTTCAATTACTAGGCATGACTACATTTCTTTTCTTGATTAGTGATGTCTCCATTAAACAGCAGTGAATTTTTCTGTAATGTGTATTTTCAGGCTTCTCTTAATGCTCACTTTTCCCCCGCGTCCCCCATTGCCGTTCCACTCTCAAAGTACACAATTAATGAAAAACAATCTTTGTATTAGGCATCGGCTCAGATCGACTTGTGGAACAGTAATGGCTAATGAAAGATACAACACACTTTGTGTCTCTTAATATGAAAAATTATGTAGAACTCAGTAACTTTACTCTGTGAATCCAACAAATTTCGGGCAGGTAGATCCTCTGCCCAGGAGCTTCCCGTCCTCCTTAATCCGGCCCTGCACCCTAGCTCCAATGCGCACTTTAAGCCACAAGCCGGCCCACGTTCAGCCTTGCTTAAAAATCTGCTGTCTCCCACAAGATCTAAACACAGAGCTTGCAGCACCTGTTTTGCACGAAATGGAACGGCTGCATCATTCTGTCAATGTCACCCCAAGGCTACAAGAACACATTTGTCAAAATAAACAATAGCAGGTTTCTCTACTCCATCCTTCACAAAATATAATATATAAAAGACAGAGAGTGAGAGAGAGAAAAACAAAAGCAGGAAAAAAAGGGCAGTCGAGACAGAGTGTGGGGAAGAGAAAGATGACAGTGACAATGAGAGACAGCAAGAGAGAGCGAGAGAGAGAAAGTATAGAGGAGGAGGAGGAGGAAGAAAGAGGAGAAGGTAATGGAGGGGTGACGTGGCCAGTGTTGATTTTCTGATTATACTGGGCTTCAAGAGACTCACTGGAGAGCTGCCAGGACCCCGTGCAGCTGCCCTCCGCACTGCCCGACATCATATTAAATCCTGATTAGAACCCAGAGTCTACAGCGGCACTGGCCTTACGAGAGTCGGTACTGGTCACATGACAGCTCTCACACACAATACCTCTCTTCTCACTCCATCAGCACAGGTGAACACAAACTAGGGGAGTAAATAACAAGTTCCATCACCATACAATATCATATCTACTCAACAGAAAATGAAGCAATGTCTGCTGGTATCACAAAGTGTGCTATGATACAATTTCGATTTGAACACAATCCCTTCCATCTACACCAGTGGTCCCCAAATGCCGCCCCCAGGGGCCAGATCCGGACAGAGAAAGTGATATTTCTGGCCCCTCACGTCACATTGGCAACAAACGTAAACAGACTTGTGCGCTCCTGATGGCCATCTGTGATTAGCGATCTCCATGTCAGTGGGTTGACCTCTCCGCTAGTCATAAAGAGGGAATGAAGTCTTAATGATAACAGCTGCGATAACAGACTTTGAACTTACTGGACATTATATTCATTTCTCTGTATGTGACAATATTTCTGAGTACTTCCATGCATAAAAACTGAAGTAATTGCGTGAAAAACACATTAATAAAATTTTTTGCGATGTAAACACACTTTAGCGCCCGCGACTCTCATATGGAATGCTATCATGCGCAAAAGCATAGTTCTATTTCAGAAAGACCTAAAGCTCTGCAAGCCAATAACACCCATGTGATGGAGATTATGGTTCCCAAAAAAGCATTTGGCTCCTTAATATTTAGGGTTTAGGAGTGGGGGCGTGGCTACCTCTTTCTTTTTTGACCGGTGGGGTGGGGGGGTGGGAAGGGGAAATGAGATGTGACGTGGACTTGCTGTCCCTCAGCCTGACCTCCTTTACATAATTTGGCCCTCAGGGAAAGATAATTGGGGGCCACTGATCTACACTCATCTCATGAAAAGCAACTTCAATATATTTGGATATTTTATTCCTCAACCAGACACTGAGGCAGTGTCGATTTAACATAACTTCCACTCATATCGAATCAAAAAAAGCAACTACAAATTTTAGTTTGAAATGTTTGAGACATTGAAATGAAAAACAATCTCTTTTAATAAAAACTGGTCTCACGATCAATATAAAGTCACAACATATAAATCTGCCTAATGTTTTCGTTTTGGATCAATGCCATGGGCTTGCTGATCACTGAATCTATGTATCCGATGTACATCACCGTATTCTTACACCCCTAACACAACACACCCCACATATAAGCTCAGAACGACATAAATTAACCTGATTAAGAACAATTACCCAATAAAAACAACAAAAATAGATAAAAGGCAAGCGAAACAGATGGAAGAAGAAAATTTCTGATATGAGCTCTGAGAACTCAATTTAAAGAGATGCTCTGCCCAAAAACATAAATGCGGATACCAATAAACAAAAGCCAATGAGAATGTTTTACATGTCATGAATGCTCCTTTATGAGGTCTGTAAACACACTGCATCATAAACACTTAATACGGCATGAAGGTGTGCAGCACAGAGAGCACAGCTCTACATCCGAGTGACATTTACTGGAGCCCGGCATGGTTAAAGATGCAGCCTGCAATATTTTTACTGTCCCACCTTTACAGTATAAAGCAGGTGTTTTTATGTGTTAGTCAAAGTGACAGTGACAACCTGGTGACAGACACGTCAGTTCTGTTTACATGCATCTCCCATCAGTCAAACTGCACATGCACATTCAATAACACACATTCAGTAACACCCTTCCTTTGGTCAGAGGACATTTCAAAGTTTTAAGGCTTGAAAAGAGCACACAGTAGTTTCCTCCTCCACTACGGTTTTCCGCAGATCAGTAGCTGTTTGAACTGATCTATAACTCTAAAACATAATACTATTATAACTACTTTTTATTATTATTATTGTTATTATGATATAAAAATGTTATATATACAGATCCCCAAGTTACAATGGTTTGGCCTCCAATTTTTCAATCTTACAATGACAATAGCAATACAACAAAACTGTACAAATATTTGACATTTCGTGTGGCAGGCAAAAACAGCAGCGTATGCGGTACGATATGTTGGGGCGCTGCCAGGATGTACGTGTCTCCCGCCTCGTGAGACGCCTCAATTTCACCAGTGATCGACAGAGTTCAGTTGTCTCGGTGTTCAAGCATATATTTTGTTTGTGTTTTTGGTGTTTGAAAGCCCAATTTTACTGAAAAAAACATGCCTTCCAAACGACCAAGTACATCTCCTGCTGGTAGCCATGTCTCGATTTTTCAAGTTACGGTGGGGTCAACAGAACGCATCTCCTTTGTAAAGCGGGAACTGCCTGTATATAATCATATAATTATTATAGAGATTTTATCACCCATTTGTGTATTTGGGTTTTATTGGTAAACTTGACCAGCAGTTTCCAAATAAATAATTCCAAGATGTTTTTAATTCATCTCTGAGCATATTGTGTTTAAAACCTACTTTTATTAATGAAAGTCTGCTTACTGCCATAAAGGTACAACATAAAAGCAGTCATCAATTTCAACCTTAAAATTACTGACTCCACCTTGACTATTATGAAACATCATGCCTCGATGTCAAGTATCTGCAGAAAGCCTAAAAGCTCACCAATACCACAGTGCACTTTTTTGGAGGGAGGGGGAGAGGGGGAGAGAGAGAGAGAGAGAGAGTGTTAGTGTGAGTATGCCATGCTTCAGTGAACGTGAGCCGTGCCGGAGCGCACATCCGAGTGCACTTCACTTCAGGTCACTGGGCAAAGTGTGTGCACTTCGAACAGCGACGTGGTGATAAACAGGAAGTCAGGCAGCAGGAGCTTTTTGCTGTGGCACCAACGGTCCAAAAAACACCAAGCAGACCTACATAGTGCTCTCTGCATCACATCACACCTCCCTCTCAGCTAGGGCTGGGCTATTAATGAAAAATGATTTAAAACGGAGGTTCAGAAGCTCTGACATTATCTTGCCATGGCGAATATATTGATTATTGCTAAAATTCTGTCATAACTCTGTAATATTTTCCCCACTGTGTGTTTAGATACTTTTTCCTTAAAAGCAAGACTATCACATGTGTTGTCATATGATTCTGTGGGTGTCTACGTTGTGGGGTTTTATTTTTTTTTATATATGTACACTGGCATTAGGAAGACATATCCCAGCTTTAATAGTAGACCATATTTACAGTACACACCATGTCAGTGAACCATGAGGGTAAAAAACAAACAAAAATTGTTTGTTAATTGTAAATGATGTAAAATGTTCAGTTAATTGTGATAGACTTAAGGTCACAACACCTAGTTCTACTCTCAGCCTTCTCACAGAAAACACACACACACACACGCACACGCACGCACGCACGCACACACACACACACACCTGGACACCCACTGAGCTTTTCATACGTGCAGTAGCCATTGCCTTAAAAGCCTCTATTTTTCCTCTGATTAAAAGGAAAAGAGAGAAGGGAGAAAAAAGCCACATCGCAGTCACTGAGAACAGAACATTCATTCCTCACAATCTGTTCCTTTTCAGCACCAACTACTGGCCTGCTTTTGGCTGAGCTGGAGACTGACACTATCAAAGCACTCCTTTTGGACCGTTTCTGTCTCTTTTGTGTTTACAGACGGCTCATCCCCGGTCTTGCTGGGGCACAAGAAAAGCACTTCACCCCTCTACAGCATCATTGTCCTGCCATTGCACCACTTAGCAGCTTTCCGGCCGCATGTGGTGGTTTTGGACTGGGGGATGGAGACTATATTTAACAGAGATTTGCAATATGAATATGAAAGTAATAACCAGTAAAAAAAAAAAAAAAGAAAAAGAAAAAAAAGAGCGTGTACTAGTCAGTGGGACTCAATCACCAATTTGTTTCTAAGAAACCTAAGGCATTTAAATAGTACAATATTATACTGTAGAGTTCAAGAAATTTGTACAAGAGTGCTCTTCAGTGGTTGTAGATTGTACACATACCTGCCTACGTGGAAAAACTAATTTCTTCTTAAAAATAGTTGGTAAATGAAACCCAATGTTTGTTCCCCATCGCCTGATATTAATAAGATATATTAACATACAGAGGAATGCTGTTTGCCAGCATAATTAATAACACACCAGCTAATTATAGCTGCTAAAATTTCCATATTAGTTCTGTATTAACAAGGTTGCGCACCTTCCCTTGCAATACACAATAATCAGGTGAGGTCTGAGCATGAATCAGACAACAATTTCACTGGAAAATTGGTTGGTCACAAACAACTGTATGAATCAATAATTTTCTAGTATGATATGCGAAGATTCTATGAGCTCATTACAATCTGATCACAGATCAGTCAGTGCAGAACTGGACCAGAAAAGCAATTATTAAACATTCAATATTTACGAATGAAAAGTCAGCAATGAGAGAGGTATGACGATACGATGGCTCCTCCTTCTCCTCCTCCTCACTGGTGTCTTTCATGTTTGGTTTTGTTCAGCATGTCATATACAGTGTTCTAGAATAACAAGATAGTCGTCAACAAGCAATTGTCCCAAGACTGTGGAAATGAAAGTGAATTAAACTAAAGAAAAACTATGAAACACTCAACCGTATATAATAAAACATATACAGGTAAAATGTCTAATCACAAGTCTAAATCACAAGTGGCGGATGGTCGTGGGCCAAAAACCAGAGAAAAACTATTTTCAATAATCACTAATAAAGGTTAGACAATAATAGTTTTGTCACTTTTTACTCGTGTATGAAAGTGTCTATAAGTCTGCAATTAACGCACATCACCGTGAGGAGTGAGTTTGAGTTACAGGCATGATGCATGAACGCTGAAAAGTCTTCTGTCAGTTGGAGATTAATGTACAGAAAGTGAGAGCGAGTGTTCGGCACATCAGTCGGCGCACTCGCATTAACGCAGCTAATTGCTGTTGGTAGGAGTCTAATGTAGTGGAACGCTATGATTCGCCTCCACTCTGCCTGTCAAGCATATTTCAGATCCTCACCGGCCTCCTATACACACACACACACACACACACACACACTCCATAAATATACCTGCAAACTAAGCATGAAAAGCTATGACTGCACACTCTCACATATATCTGTATCGTACTCTCCTGAGCGTGACGCAGACTGAGAAGTGAAGTACAAAGGATTTATGGGAGAACTAAGCATGATGGGAGAGATGCCAATGCTGAATACATATTGCTTCGACGGTACTCGAGAGGGAGGACGTGTGAAAGAAGGAGAGGAGAAGAAAAGTGAGCCTGGCACTGCAAATTGCAATATACGTGCTAGTCAAACAACCACCACCAGGAAGAGCCTAGTAAGAACGCATAACTCAAAGCAATGCAATTGACAAATGTGTTACAAAAAAAGGAGAGTGTACAGGGCGGTCACATCTGTTGTAAGCAGTATTTTTACAAACGTTTTCGACAAAGATGCATGGAATCTAAATCCAGCATGTACAAATGTCTGTACATGAGCTGAGGGGACACTGAGTATGGGAATACTTATAACGTGCTGTTACTGACTCAGCCATGGTCACAGCGCCCCCTTGGGGAAGACGAGCAGTAAGAACAAACATCCATCTTCATCTATAGTCTATAGTGAGGTTTCATCCTGGGTTTTTTCTAAAAGTGGACAACCGTGAGTCACTCACTCTCCCCAGTCGCCCATCCGTCTATGGTATTGATTGCCTATGATCATGAGATCCCACAGAACTGGACCAATAAAATCAGTCATGGCCGCCACAGACCGCCACTGCACGGCATGTCAGGAGACGTGAGTCAGAACGAGACGGGACCGCTGTGGGAGTCCTGAAGCAAGTGAGGGTGGAAACAGACCTGCAGCGTGGATGGAGTCCGTCTCAAATCACCGTCCAGAGCATCCGGCTTAGTCAGAGAAGCTACACGGTGACTCGGTAGCACACACGACGGAGCTGAGCGCTGGCGATACAACTTCACATCAACATCATGATTAACTGAACATTTTGATTACAATCAATGAATGATTATTTTGTTCTTGGGCTTTTTTTGTTTGTTTTTTTGCCATCATGGTTGACTGTCAAGGTTTATACTGTAAATATGCTCAACTTTAAAAGCAGATTGTTTTTTTCTAATGAAAGAACGCATATCTACGTGATTTTAATGAACACACACTGAGAAAAGTATTTACAGAATTTTTTAAATAATCGTCATGGGTAAGATTACATCATTTAGATCAGGGGTCGCCAACCCGACAATCATGATCGACTGGTGAATCTTTGAGACATTCATGTTAGACCCCGACTATAAAATATATTCAAACTCACTTGATTAACTTTCGGTTTTGCAAACGCCTCCCTCTCTATTGGACCAGTTGCTGCATTTTCATAGTAGAGTGAAAGCGACCAATGTGAAATTACTAATGAATTACTAATTTACAAAACATACTTTTTATCAAATGTTTATCATTTATATGGCTTATTATACGCTACATGGAACAATGCAGTAAAGAAACAAATACCCATCTCAGTTTGACAAAAAGACCTTTTGTTATGTCTTTTTCTCTCAGTATTTCAATAGGTAGATCTCGTCTTTCACCAGGGCTGAGGTCAGGGATTTTGGGCTTGAAAAGGTTGGTGACCACTGATTTAGGTGTTGGTTATGTCTGTTATGACTAACTGCCCAGCCCCTACCTGAGCTAAACACATTTTTCCTCTTTTGGATAGTCACGCGCCATTTCATTCTTTTATTGGATGAACAGCAGAACACAGGGCTGATACCAGCAAAAAAGAAGTTAACATCATCCCAGAATACTGATGGAGACACTTTACGAGGATTATTAAGTAGCCAGTAAAAGCTGTCTTGCATAACTGGGAGAGAGAACTGATGTGTTAATCTCTACAGCCTCTGCTCAACGATACGAACAGAACTTATATTGATGGCCGATGTGAGCTAATCGGTATTGGAACTTTTTTACCTTTCCGAAATACAGCAGCTTTGTAGCTTCAAGTACAGGATCTTTTAGTAAATGTCATGAACAAAGAATTGTATTCATTAGTCTTTGGGTTTTGGGCTGTGGGTGATTTTGAAGAGAATATAGAAATTAATATAGTAACTGAAACATTCTTCTGAGATCACTCAACTCATTTTAAAGACAAAGATCAATCATCAAAAATGTGAAGCAGTCGATTCCTTTTGTATAAAGCAGCGTAAAAGTGAAAGTGAGTTTTTTATTGTCATTGTGAACACAGCAGAGCTAAAGGCTGTAAATGTAAATGTAAATTGATGCAATTAACTTGACATTGCGTGTGAATGCAGACATCGCAATGACGATGCTGCAGTATATCAGACAGACCTACTGCACATTACTACCTAGAAACTGCATAAAGCACGTCAAGGAAAATCTTAATCTTAGTATAATGCACTTCTAGAAGTAAAAAACATGGTGTGATGCAATATGAATATAGCTCCCCTCGTCCACCGGAATACTTGAAGAAGTCACTCAGAGTCACATGGTTTCAAATGCATGTAGATATTTTGGTTTCAGAATTGAGCTTTCACCTTGAGCTTTCAGTCAAACCTCCGCACATTTCATAATACAGAGAATTACTGCCATGTGCTGTCCACGCACAGACAAAAATTACATCTCAAAAAATAAAAAGCAAGCTGCTAAAGTGAGGGGAGGAAAAAATCTAATTTCCTCAGGCTCTAAAGCTCCTCATAAGCCAGCTTTAGACACATGACACCACATCGACAAAGCCAGCACATGAATTAAGAGTTCAATTAAAGATAAAACCGCAGTCAAAATGATCCAGAGAGAATTAACTGACACAAAGAGAGAAAGTTCTGTTGACAAAGCTTCATTCTTCCAGGCTCCGAAGGTCCTCAAACACACACACACACACACACACACAGAGCCAAAAAGACAGCAGAGGAGTCACAGTGAGTGACAGTAGTGTTCAGCCTCACAGAGGGAAGACTACCAGAGCATGAAATTAGAGCCTGCTATTCCACCCAGAGAAAGAGAGGGAGAGGGAGAGATGCTGGACTGTCCTTATTTTGTCTTCTCATATACAGTGTGTGGTGCCATCGTGTGGAAAAGATGAATTAATAACACTATATACAGTAGGGCAGTAGAGTTAGGGCATTATTTAAAAATGAATTAAAGCCAACATTCAGAAACTCTAAACTGGCATAATCTTGCCAATGTCGGTTATTTAAAATATTTGAATTATAATTCCATTGACATTTTTTATTCTGTTACTGTGTTCTACAATGTGTGTTGATGCAGCATCTCCTGTAAAACATATTACTGTGTGTTGTCATGTGACTCCAGTTTGGCACAGTTACACCCAGATGCCTTCCTGACTGCTCCCTTCAGACTGTGTGCGTTTTTCAGTATTCATTTATTTTTAATACTTTCCTATGCTCCTACATCTTCGGGTTTAGTGACTGACAGCAGAATACTGTAGGACATAGCAAAAATATCTGATTTTAAGTTTAACTACTTTTAAGCCTGATCCGTCGTGGCCCTCTAAGATACTACGGCGGCTCGGACAGCAACAATGCATGCAACACTGGCCTGCAGCGAAAACTATGAAGTCACAAACAAAGCAGAAATCCCAAAAACAAAATAACTCATTAGCCATAATCAAAATCAACAATCAATTAATTGTGATGCTCTGTGGTCATATCGCCCCGTCCTAGTACTCAAGTCTGTTACTGCATGTGATGAGGTTTGATCCTTTGGTGTACATCACATTAACGCTTGCCAGTACATTGATTCCTTGTTCTGTTTGCATCATCTAAAGCCAGATGTAAAGTTCTGATATATATTTAAGGAATAGTACTGTCATGCTGTGTGGACCAAAATCACTTCAATAATGAGCTATTTCGTACAGGGTTTTCTAAGCGTAGAAATTTTCAAAATAAAACAGTAAACACAAAGGTACATCCCAAAGCACAGAAGGCATTTCAATTTTAAAAAGTGCCTGTAGACTTATACATCCACATTTATCACCTTCCATAGAAAACAGCAACTTGAAATATCTGACCTAAGGATGTATTCTAAGAGGCAGTGTTTTGATGCTGCTTCTGTAACTTGTGACTTCCCCTAAAGCTGCAGCATATGTTATATCTTAAAGAAATCAAACTGAAGCAAGATCTGCACACTGCTAGTTACACTGAGTCTAACAAGAGGAAGTGTGATTCTCCAGAGAGAAGCTCAACATGGTGTCTGCACTAGAGATTCAAAGCAAACCTACTACGTTTGCTGCCGAGCAAATAAATGATTTTGGAAAGCTATGAGACAGAGCCGACACTACCCTCTCACTGCGAGCTGCCGAGTTCATGTCTACAGAAACTACTGAACTGCAATATGCAATTACAACTGCTGCTCGTCTCTGCAGTGGCACAACCTCAAACCATGAGGAATCTGGCACTGCTCAAGCACAGAACCATGAGTGCGTTTGTTTGTGTGACGAGAGATAGTGACAGTGAGAGCAACAGACACAGCGGGATATAAAGACAGAGACACAAAGAACGAGAGAGAGAGAGAGAGAGAGAAAATCACAGAGTGAGACAGACAGAGAGATATAGAAAGAGAGGGAAAGATTGAGAGAAAGAAAGTGAGAGAGAGAGAGCACTATAGATAGAGAGAAAGCAAGAGAAAGAGGGAGAGAGAAAGAGGGAGGGAGACAGAGATAGAGAGGAAAGAGGGAGAGATTGAGCGAGAGGGAGATACAAAAAAAGAAGGGGGAGCGAGATAGCGAGAGAGCGCAAGAGGGAGAGATAGAGCGAGAGGGAGGAGAGCGACAGAAAGAGACAGGGAATGAAAGACAGACAGAGAGAGAGCAAGAGAGAGGAAGACAAAGGAAGAGAGAACGAGAGATGCAAGTGAGGGACAGAGAAAGAGAAAGCATGTGATAGAGGGAGGGGGAGAGAGAGAGAAAGAAAGAGTGAGAGTGATCATGAGACAGAGAGACAGCAAGTAAGCAATAAAAAGAGAGAGAGAGATCACAATAGAAGAGTCAGAGAGAGAGATGGAAAAGGCCACTGCAGTCGGGCTGCTCACTCAGGCAGAGAGGCAGAAGCTCAATAAAAGCTGGAGTGTGGAACAGGGCAGAGTGTTCCTGTGTCCTCCTGACCCTCACAGAGAAAACACTGCAAACTCACCCAACATGCAGTGCTTGCAGAGCAGATGGAGGTAAAGGGCAGAGCTGAGTGGCCCGGGGGGAAAACACAGAGCGAGAAATTCTCTCTTCACTCACCACAGCGGTGCTGTGCTGCCTCCTAGTGGACACAACTGCACCACTTCACTACACCGGCAGACACAGATGATTTCACTCACAAATGAGGCACATTTCGAGGAGACATTGTAAATGAAGACAGAGGACATTGCCGTCTCCGTCACCGAAAACATTTGAAGGAAGTGTTAATTCTGCAACATCTGGTAACCGTGGCGGGGGAAACACAGAGCTCACTTTAAATACATTCCAATGTCTTAGTCACAGGAATGTCAGGAAGGCCAGAAGCGGCTTTGGTTAAGAGAGTCGAATTGCTCGAAGACCAAATGCATTCTGAAAAGGAAGAGAAGGAGGAGGAGGAGGAGGAGAAGGAAACATCTACCTAGCAAGCCCCACAAACCTGCTGAGACAAGAAAAACACATTAGCGGCGTCTTTTATTCTCTTTAACAATGTGCCCCAGCGAGAAATAACCTGCGTTCAGCACTCTTGGCTCCGAGGCCAGGTCTGGGCAGAGGCTGTTCTCACCGCTGAGCTGTTTTCCCCAGGGAGAATACACAGCATTTCAAAGCACTATAACAATGACACAATGGCACAACGCTTATGCTGGTGCTTTGTCTTTCCCAGGCCAATCTGGCGAGCCAGTAGAGAGCAGATTAGAGTCACAGTAGTTTAGATTTGGGTCAACGACAGATAAGCATTCAGATTTAAAATACAAAACCTTAGCACGTCTTCTACAAATACCTAAGGCGTTGGAATGCAGCGGCGCAGCCTTGTGCATTAGGGTTGCAACTAACAATTTTGTTAATCGATTAATCTGACAAATATTTTTTCGATTTATCAATTATAAATCGGATAAAAAGTTTTTGAGTTTTGTCTGTAATAAATGGGGAGATTTGACAGAACTGGAACGCTTCAGTGAATTACTTCCCTGAGAGAGCTGTGCATGCTAACAAACGCGGCGCTTGTGTTTACATGGCGGAAAATGTCATGCAACGACATGTCGTATTGATTGGTTCATCCTAATAATCTTAACTGAATCGAATCGAGAGACCAGTGAAGGTTCACACCTCTAGATAAAAATGTGTCGCTGGCAAAGCACCTGTACCACTGAACATTCTGTGCTGCTTTACTTTCAGAAACTTAAATGGCCTGGCACATAACCATTTCTGTTGCACTGATGAGTATTACGGCAGTAACCTTGTTGTCCCAGTGCCAGTTTTTACCAAGTGAGGCCTTCCTACTGATATGAACACCTTCAGTGCAGGTTTCCGTGCCAATGAGAAGATACAGCACCTCTCAGGTCCCCTCTCTCATGATCTCTCATCTTGCCAATATCAGAGATGCCACCTGCACCTGGCCCTGGAACCAAGCCTGTGGTCAGTCTCCACCTGAGAGCATTAGAGGCTCTACTTCAGCCAAAGACACAGCAGGCCTCTGGCAGAAAGTGTCTGTAGGAGATTTTAACATGTCAAACTGAAAGCCAAGTTAAGACATTAACAGGATTCATCATGAAAAACCTCTTACATAGTATACTGTATATTTAAGAGAGGGTGTAATGATCACTTTTTCAGTGAGCAAGCCATAATCGATCCCAAATTAAAACATCGACCAGACATCAAAGATATTATAATGTCATTTTCTACTGAACAGGGAGTCTATTTTTATTCAAACAAAAGACTCAATGTCTAGTTGAAGTGATTGTGTTAAATCAGCTCTTGATATTGATTCTTATAGATTGCTGGCTCGTGAACTGAATCAAATCAAAACTGTATTGTAACATCCTGTGTGATATCGGGAGACATCAAGTTTGTTATATTAGTATAATTAATATAATATCACATCATGATGAAACTTCTACTTTATACTAAACTAAAACTGTTTAATTCCTGGATTTTGGTCTTTGTTTGCACATCACAAAGTATGCAATATAAGCAGACCCTCATGAGCACACCACTCAAACTTCACTAGTTTTCCTTTCTCACTTTTAAACTAAGTTAACGCTCCCTTGCTGCTGTTTCCACAAATTTGTTGCGTTTGACCTGATGTTATGAGCCATTTCCTTCTAACACTAGAGTTACACACAAAAAAGTCCCCTAGTTTTGTGCAAGGCCGTACTCAGATTGAAAAATCTCAAGTGTGATCAAATGTGAAGTGGCTGCTAATGCCAGATGACATAGCTCCGAGAGTCACCCATCCAGCTCAGATTCAAGCATGGGAGAGTGACTTCATGCCTTGCACACGTTTGTACATGAACAGAAGGTGGAAAAAAAAAAAAAACACCTCACACACTCCTAATGTGATAAGACCCAACAGAAATATACCCAACAGTGGTACACACTTCCTGTATCACAGAGCATGAGCAAAGCAATGTCATTTGATAAGCAAATAAGCCCAGTGCACAATCAGCACGATCAACACAATCAGCAAATACACATCTCAAACAGACCACTAAACATCAGCCACCGTGCACCCAGATCTCTGATCCTGACTGAGCTGGTTCTCATGCCGAGGGAGATTTGCCAACATTACAGCGTATTACTTTTTTACCAAAACAATATGGGTTTAAGTGGCTTAAAGGGTGAAAGAGCTCATTACAGGCTGTCTCTACACCAAACGGTTTACACAAGACAGGGTGGAGGAAACTCAAATAGGAAAACCACTGCGAGGCTGACAACTTCTGGTTTTGATTAGCAAAAAACAAAAAACACACGACGAAGCATTTATTCTGATGTGTGAACGCATGCACAAAATACATATAAAACACAGCTTCTGAAGAACACTGACCGTTTTAACTGGAGATATTGGACTTTTTAAAACCCACTTGTGTATATCATTTCTAAGCTCATAACCTCATTACATATTTATTAAAGTGGATCCTTTTGGACATAGAAAGTTATTTGTCAAGATATTTTCAAACAGAGCTTTTAGGCTATTTATTTCTACTTATTAGATTTTCCTGCCTTGGTAAGGGGATTCTCTGAAATTTTCAGTGTCCCCTGGAAAAAAGGAAAGGAGAAAATCAGAGAAAAGAAGAGAGAGAGTGGGCAAAAGAGAGGACAAGAGACAGGTTCACACTGTGCTAGACGCAACAAAACAGAAGTTGAGATGTTAACAAAGTTTAACAAGTGAGATTTACGGGTTTACAAGTATCTCCTGCCCATGAGCAGATCAGCAATTTATCACAATACACTACAGATCACAATGTAGGGAAATTACAGCTTGAGCTAACAACCAAGCAGCAAACGCAAACAGCCACAAACACGTTAGAGCTTGAGTTGCGGATCTTTATCTTTGTGAGAGTGACTGAAAGAGAAGGAACATTAGAGGAAGTGCAAGAGAACATTTCCCATTTCGGGGAGTGTGTTGAGGGAAAACAGACGACTTCAGACAGCCAGCAGAACACACTGCAGACACTTCCAACACTTACCAGCTGCCTGGCAGAGGAAGTACTATAAGTACATATGCACAAACACACTCTGCAGATCAAGTACCACAAAGCAATATTAACGTGTAATGTGCACAGATGACATCTAGGCAGAATATCTGGAATGGGATACAACAATATGTTAGAACCTTATAAACGGGCAAGTTGGCTAATTTTACTCACACGTAGCTAACATCAATATATGTTAAAATAGATTCTCTTAAACAGACACACAGAAATATGTAGAAAACACATGTCTATAACATAACATATAACACAATCAATAAGGTGTGCAACAAAATAAAATTAATAAAATATATATATTTTTTAAAGTCACTTTTTATCATTATTTATAAATGACTAACGTAATGCATGCAATTTGATTCCTGGGCATACATCAACGGCGTATAATATAATAGTGTTAAAAAACTGATGCTTTCTGGGGTTTAGAACTGTTTTGAGATATTTAATCAAACATTCTTATTTTTAAATAAAGGATAGTGACAGGGTCATACTGCATAAATACTGGGAAGTATCATTATTTTATTTAAAAGGAAATGATGTACTGTTAAACAGCATCATAATTACAATTGTACTGTAAAAGAGCTTACAGTCACCATCTTTAGTGTTTAATTAATCTCAATACAATCTCTATAATTGATCACTCTTATTCCTATTCCAAGTTACCTGGTGATGATGGACTGGTACGAAATGAAAGCAGGTTAACACAGAGACATTCCAAGCATTCCTCACATCTAAATGCAGTTCATGTCTGCTTTCTGTCCAGTCCCCTAAATACTAAAGAGCTGTGAATGATCGCTTTAATGAGGACATTGTTCATGAATCAGAAGCAGCCAGCAGCAGAGGTGGAGACCCCCGATGTGGCTTTTATTCCCGTCACGTGCAGACCCCAAGGCCATCAGAAATGTTACTAAATCCACCTGAACTACAGATTGCGTCTACTCGTCTCTGGCGCGCCTGTGTGCACATGCAAAATGCAGATCCACTTAGTAACAGATTTTAACTGTGTGAATTCACAAAATTGCACTGCAAAGCAGGGACGTCAAATTAAGTAAATATTAACAGTTACAAAATATTACTAAAACTGCATGTTTTTATCTAGGCAGGCGCCATTTTACAGCTTCTAACAATCAAATCTAAAAAGTAGCTATTCATCACATGAAATATGTCAGCAGCAATGTTCTGACTGTTCCAAAGCACTACGTGTTATAAATGTTGTACGAATTCAAACTGAATACACTAAAGAAGGAAGAGCCTTAAAACAGCAAGATGACATTTGCTCCCTGAAAATTCACTGCCAATTTTAATGTGTGAGGTCTTAATATTAATATTACAATAGGCATAAGAGTGTAAAATCTGGTTTAAGAAGGAAAACATGAAAACAGACTGACCGATGGAAGGGCCACCAGATCATTTTATGGACTAGGTAATTAATATTTTAAATTTGAAGGTCTAAAATAAGGTAACAAGGCTCACCCATAGCGTTTAATAAACTTCAAGGAACACCAAAACAAAATCTTGTAACATCATAAAATCAACATGCTATTTCATTCATATCGCGCAGTTTTAATAATTAATTACAGATACACAGATGGATGAACTGAGAGACAGATGGGCATTATTGATCCCCACTGAGAAATGACTAAAAATGTTTTTGGAATCCGCTCTTAGAATCCACTGAATCTAGTGTGAGTTTCACTCCCTAACATGTAATAAACGCAGCTAATATTAAAAGCAGAACACACCTCTCAGTTTCTAGTACAACATGGTAGCCATATTTAAATCTGGTTATGTAAAGGAAGCCAGTTTTTCCTGGCTGCGTGACCTTATTAAATTGATTCAGCACCCTACAGCACAACTAGCCTGCATTATGAGGCTTATGCTAATTGCTAGGCAACAGGCAAGTCACATGAGCAGGCACAGCCTAAAGCAGGGGCCACCAGTGATGTAACTCAGGAGACACATTGTTGTGAATTTCTGTGTGTGTTTACTGACCACCCGTGGGAATTAACCTAACAAACCTGGAAAATTTTTAAAATTACATTTACACTTAGGATTCATATTTACTTGACAGATAAGATGTTTCTAAACAAGATCTTATGCTGCTTTCTGCTAACACTTCCAGAGGAAATGTAGTTATTTTAGCACCAATCATTAGCAAAATTCAGCATTAGAATTTAAACTCATCAGTTTAAACCTGACTTCTAAAAGGTTTGTGAAGTTATAACACAAACGGGATATAATGTGATCTAATCACCCAAAAGATTTCAAATCAAGGATTAATGTGTTAAGTATATGTATGTGATGTTTGCAGGTAGATTAGTGGTCATTTAGGGAGAAACTGTGGGTCCTCTGGAAAAGCTTTGTTCAGTAATGTCAGGTTGCACATTACATCAGATCTCATCGCAAACCATGAAATACGCACCATGCAACCTGTGTTTATCTGGAAGACAGCAGCGCAGTCAGCTTCTCTTTTCTAAGATACAACCATAATCTGCCCAGCACACAAGCAGCCACATCCCAACAAACACAGTGCATCAACAGGTGTTTACACAAGATATGCAAACCAGTTAAAATAAAGTTAGTACCTGCAATACAGTAAGACATGAATAAAGAAGCTGTTGCTGTAAGCTGTATTTTGGACAGGCCTAACTTTACCCATGTGGTGTTAATTCATACAGATGAATAATGTCTAAATAGTAACTTAGACAAAAGAGGTGTAAGTGACAAATTTCATCACAAACCGACATATCAGCTCCTCTCTAAAGTAATATTACAATAAGTATCATGTCTGGTTGATGATTTCATTTTGGATCAACGCTATGTCCTAGTCGATGTATCTGTAGATCGATGTATCGTTACACCCCTATTACACAGAGTCTGAGAAAGTACAGTCACGCACTCCCCAGCAGTTCAGCTCATGGGGCAAAACAGAACAATACAGGCAGCGAGGCGTGGCTGCTCTACAGACATCGGAGAGCTTACTGCTTCTGTCAGAGTGGAAACTGGGCGAGAGAGAAACCAGAGATGGAAGGTGGCAATCGGGATGGTACCTGACAGTGCTGCGCAGGGGAAGTACTGGATAAAATAACAATCACACACAAATACATTTAAAATTACAAACCTACACAAATTTGTGTGAGAAACACACAACCACTATGTGACTTTTAAGGCTCCTAAACCATGCATTTAGGAATTCATATCACGGTAATTGATGTAACAAAAATAGGTTTGCAAGTACATATTAATTCAACAATTGCCAGTATGTACATTAAAGATATCAAGATCTCATAAAAATTAATTATTGAATTACAGTAACACTATCACACTTTAGAATATGTAAAACAGAACACCTATGTCCGGTGATGTGGAATTGCAATGGACAACCCTCAGTCTGCCACAGTTACAATAAAACGTGCCAAAGCAGGCTTCCGGAAAATGGGAAAAACAGGCAAGACTATTTTTCATTCTTGAAGAGATTAAGAGTGGCACGACACGTGAGTTATAAACCCTGCGCTGCTCCCACATAATCAATCTTACCACTCAGCAGAGTGAGAGAGAAACGCTTGCACGTCCAAGCTCAAGTTTAACTATGCACATGACTAGGTCATTCTGCTTTACCACAGGTGACATTATACTGTATGAAAATGGGGAACAAAATGACGAGCAAGCGAGTGCGGAAATGTGTAGTGTAGTGTCTGATGGTCCGTCTGTCACAGTTGTAGAAATAAATAAGTAAATGTTATATGTTTTAACATTTCAGGACAAAACAGAAACATACCACCCAGAGACTGAGACTTCAGTTTGATAGCAACTCAATTTTTTAAAGAAAGAATGATCTGTCAAACAAAATTAAGTAACGCACAGACTCCCCCCCCACCCCCACACAAGCTCTTGTACACTGACACATCTGATCTCCTCTCTCTAAACCAAAGTTCCACCGTTAATCATTCATGGAACTCGATGATACCCAGATATAGCTTAACCACCTGAGAACATACAAGCATCTTACTCTCCCTTTAAATTACCCAAGAACTGAATGCTGGCATCAGGCTTTTCAAAAAACTGTAGTAGACACACAGTCTGGAAAAATAACTTTTGATTGAGTGGATATGTTTTTACAAATCAATAATTCATCTACTTCACTTGCTCACTCAACAAAACTCGAAATTGTGCAGCCTAGAATTCACCAAGAAATTTACTCAAGAAATAAGGTTTTACCTATTAATCAAAAATTGGGTAAAAGCATTTAAGATTATTTTTAACCCTCTTTTTCTCAATCTGGATAGCAGCGGTACTGGGGGTAGTGTACTCTGTGTAAGGACTGAGAAGTTGTAGGTTTTGTAGCCTCTGAGCAAGACCCTCTTTCCGAAATTGCTCCAGACAGACTAACCCATTTGTATTAGCTAATAAAATTGGGGATGGTAGTGGCACAGTGGTCTAAGTTAGTGAATCCCAGTGTTGGTGATCATAAGACTGGGAGTTTAAAATCCCAGGAACCACAACCGGAGGACTAAGCAAGGCACTTAATCCAAAAGTTGTTTCAGGAAGACCTCTAATTAAGAAATGGAATAATTCATGATGTGTCTGCTAAATGTTGTGCAAAAATACTTGCAGTCTTTTTTCATTTACAGCATTTATCAGAAGCTCTTAGCCAGGGCCACATCCATTTCTCAATGTACTAGCACAATCTCCCTGGAGAAACTTAAAGTGAGTAATTATTTGATATTGTTACCATACTACTGCACAGCACACAGTGCACCACAAAGAAAACTGTCTCCGTTTGACCCATCCGTGAAGAAGCAGTGGGCGGCTTTTTGCCAGCTAATAAGGAAAAGTGCTTGGGGATGGTACCTTTACTGCTCCAGGACTTGAACTGGCAATCCTCTAATCCTGGGGCCAACTCCCTGACTGTTACATTACCAAGTGCCCCTAGGGTTGTGCTCTAAAACTATCTTTTAGTCTGTAGGTAAATCTCCTACCCTGGAAAGGCCACCACTTAGATGTTCATGTACATGTTACAAGTCAGTGGAGAAAAACATTCATTAAGGCCAGTTCACCACCATTGACATTGGGTGTAAATGACCAGTTTCATCACGGTACAATATTACACCATAATGGCTGAAATTCTGCCGATATGGCAAAGCCGACTACATTACGATTTTGATTCGAATCAGTTCAGGAGCTGCGGACCAATGTAAGACAATATTTGCTTAAGTGAGTGATTATTTGCCATTGTGAACACAGCACAGGGCGCACCACAACAAAATGTGAGCTCTGCATTTTACCCCTCTGTGAAGAAGCTCATGAGTACCTCTACCTTTCCCGGTCTGACACATGAACCGGCAACCTTCCCATCAAGAGGTCAACTCCCCAACCTTCACATCAAAAACAACTTTCTCTTCTATTAAAAACAGACATTCAGTTCATACATATTGCAACGTGGCTTTATATTGAGGTCCGATTGATGATAGGGGCTCGCTGATGACTGATTCGATGTATCGATGGTGATCGATGTATCGTTACAGCCCTAATGAGCTATACCAAGTCTAATTAGTTCCGGGCACGTTTTCCATTCATGCATAAATTAAAGCGGTCCGTTCAAGGGCATCCACACCACCTCTCCCTCCCTCTCGGACACACACACAGACCGTAAACCGAGTACGTTATTACAGTCAGCCACGTTTAGCCAGCGCTACGCTAACGTTGCTAACCCGCTTGTCCGGCTGCTTAGAGACGGCGGTTAGCCAGCCGGCTAGAAAAGAAAAGCGGTTAGCCGGTGTTTCCAAGCGAGTCAGTCAACAGCTCCAGCCTGCCAAAAGAAGCCGCTACCTGACAGCGTCTTTATTAACACCTTCCCCACACACGCCATACAAGTTTAGAGCGCCCACCTTTGGCCTCGCAGTCGGCGCAATATTTGTTGTCCTCCTCCCGCAGCATTTTGGACAGGATGGCCTGATGATGTTCATTCAGTTTCTGAGCCTTCTCCCTCTCCGAGCGCGTCGTCATGTCTGTGGCTTGGGGCTTCAACGTCTCGTTACAACGGTCCTCAAACCTTTTCGCCGAGTCTCTCTGCTCTAGTTGACGGATGTCGAGTGGAAGACCATCCCCCGGTGGAATAAATATGCTACCGTACACTTGATGATAATGGTGAGTGAGGCTGAGGAGCTGCGCGACACCGACGGAATAATATGGCAGGAGTGAAGCGGCGGCGCTGCTGCTGCTACCCGGAAGCGGAAATCAGGTCCCAACACTCGGAAACTATAACACCGTTTTAAGGGGAAAAAAACGTGTGTGGGGAATATAAATTGATTGTTTATATTTTTCATTGATTCAGCACGACATTGTGCGTTTATAGGTTAAACTATAGTCTTCTGAAAACTACATATTTTAGAGTTCTTTAATGCTGTCGTAGCAACGTGTTCTTGTCAGTGATTGGCTAACTGCTCTGACGTAAATGAAAGGGCAGGGTTGGTGACGTGTGCGCCCTCGTCATCTGGTTTCTCTTAAATATGCCTCATCGTCATCAGAACGTCTATGTTAACACTTAAGTTATCTCCATTCAGGATTTAGGGTTCATTTTTTCCACATATATAGATATCCAAGTACAACATGTGAAACATACCCTTATCGTTCCTAAGACTGCAAATTAAAACTAAATAAAAAATAAATTAGAATTTAAGTGAGTGATTCTCTGTCATTGTGAACACAGCACAGCACAGCACACAGTGCACCACAACCAAAGGTGAGCTCTGCTTTTGACCCAGATAGAGCTGCAACGCCCGGGTAGCAGTGCTTGGAGACGGTACCTTGCTCATGAGGATCTCAGTGCTACAACTGTAAAATGACCAACATTCAAAGTCAAAAGTCAAACACACTGCATCAACAGCTGTTTATTACATGTAGTGTAAGTAATGAATAAGGGAGCTGTACAGGGTTTATCCATTAAGGAGCACTGGGCAGCTTTTGGCAGTATCCGGAAACAGTACCTTGCTTATAAGTACCTCAGTGGCACCTTTACCTGTCCAGGATTTGAACCACAGACCGTCTGATCACGCGGCCAACTCCCTAACCGTTACTGCCCCAACCTCTGCATTTGACCTATCCATGAACGGATAGCAGTGGGCAGCTCTATTAGCACCCAAAAGAAATCGAAAGAAGAAAAATGTATCTGTTTCCAAATTGGAGATTTATACTGTTAACAGCAATCATGCATGCGCATATTATAATAAAACTACATATGTGCCTTTTTGTGGCAAAAAATGGACATAGAGGCATGAAGTCTTAACTGACAGGTTGATGACTGACAGGAAGAGTTCGCCTGAAGGAGATCTTCAGTAAGCGGTGCAGAACTACAAATATTTGCAAATTTGCAAGATTACTTCAACGAGGTCGGGTTCTCTACAGTGCTTTGTATAGTATATTTATTACTCCTATATAATTTAACTCAACGAATGAATAAATACTCCAGTTTCCATGAAATGGTGAGAAACGGTTTGCTATTTTCAATAATAACTCTAGTAACATAGTGTCTCTTTTCCTTATTTACACTGCTGTACAATTATGAAGCATAGCTGTTATGAGGCACAAATAACTTTGATGTTTTGGTTTACTTGAGCTATGGTAAATGATAGATTATTAAAAATATTCTATTACTAATACTCCTATGAACCTGAATAATACAACTATAAACTGTTTTAGATAGGCATTATCCAAATAATACAAAAAAAATTAACATAAAGTCAGTGCAAACTCTGTCTGTCAAAATTTTAAAAAGCTATTTCAGGTCTTTTCAAAATGTAATAGCCTCAATGTACATTTAATCAAAAATGAAACAAGAGAAAATGCATGTACAAATGTATGTTACACAAAAAGCATTTTAATGTCCACAAACAAGTTCAACTGCCAACACTTACGTAAGTGCCTCAAATTAACAAACATTAACAGCATTATTTACTGAGACTTACTAAAAATCAATACAACGTCCCTTTCTCTCCCAGTCTCCATATCGTGTTGGTTCAAGCCCTCTGGGACCACCTTTCTCTTTTGTGTATGGATTGACATCATCTGGAAACTCTGTTAACAAAGAGACAAATAATCTACAGTAAGTGGAAACCTACACTGAAAATTAGTACTGCACAATCTTAGGTCAAGGAAGCATGGTAGACCAAAAGTCAGTCACCGAACTGACATCATGATTCAATCAGAATTTCAGTTTCTTGTTTTTCCAGGCCCAGACGGCATGTAGGTACAGAATTAGTTTTCCACAGATCTTGAAAACAACTAGAACTCTGTGGCCCAAGACAGCTTGAGGTGATAGTTTGAGGTGTCTTTGTATTAATTCCCATCAAATTTAGCAAAAGTCTCAACCTGTGTCTCTTGTGTCAGAATGTCTATTTTACCACAAGCATTGTATTTATAGGGTGCATATTTGCAGGCAACTTGTAAAATCAACTAGCAACAAACAGTTTTGCAAGCCAGACCACCCTGGTAACTTTGGGTTTCTGCAGGTATCCAAACAGGTACTTTTAGAAGCAAGAACTAAAACTATTGCTGCTGTACAGAAAATCAATAAAAAAAACAACTATTCCAGTTTGTAGAACCAAAAGTTCTGGTTGTCATTGTACAGGGTGACCACAGAGTCCATGTCAGAGCGACACTTTGAGCAAAGACAGGATTTGTAAATAGAAGGGATTTGGGTTTCACTTAAGCACCAGGTTTCTGCTGTGTGGTAACTGTTGCACAATATATTAACTTGAGACTAGTTTTAATCTATGAAACAAATTTGTCAAAGGTAAATGAGATTTCCACTGCTTATAAGATTGGTGACCCCTGCATTTAACAAGCACCCTAAGTGCCCTTCCTGACATGGATAGTAACTATTTTTGCAGCAGAAAAGTGCCCTTATTGTATTAATGCCCTACTTTCAAATGCTTGGCTAGGTTTGGATTCGTTTTCATCCAGGTCAAACTTTCCCTGTGGCGTTTTTGCTTTTCGCAGTGGCGTTTTGTCCTTTTCCACCTCTCTGGACGAGCCTGATGAATATCCTGCTGTACGGGAGCCTGTTGCAAGACAAAAACATACAGCAATGCTACAGTTTTGGGGCAAGTTGTAGGATTATCAAACATGTTCGAACTGCACAATGTGTTTAATATTCCTGCTACTACCAAAACATTGTCACATATAAGTAATCCGGTACCTAATTTGTAGTTTTGTAACGTGGCAAAACACTCCTACATCTGTACAATTTTTTTCTCTCTTTGCAATGTTATCTACCACGAGGGGTTTCTAAATGGTGTTGGTGGTTATTGTCTAGTGAAAGTGAAAGATTATTCGTCATTGTGAACACACCACAGCATAGCACACAGTGCACCACAACGAAATGTGACCTCTGGATTTAACCCATCCGTGAAGGAGCAGAGGGCAGCTAACAAGCGCCCGGGGAGCAGTGCTTGGGGACGGTACCTTACTTACGAGTACCTCAGTGGTAACTTTACCGGCCCTGGATTCGAACCTTCTGATCACGGGGCGAACACCCTACCGTTAAGCAAGACCCTTAACCCCAAGTTGCTCTAAAGGAGACTTTCCCTGAAATTATGAAAATAGAAGTCTTTCTGTATAGGAGAGTCTGCTAAATGCCATAAACATAAATGGTCTTTAATTGGATGAAGTGGCATCTAATAGGCTACAGTGCCTGTACAGAGTCCACTTTGGTGGATATGACAACAAGAATCCATGGCAGTTTTTATTAGAATTTATGATTTTTTTAAATGACTTTTTGACACATTTGAGTATAACTTATGCAAATCGAAAATCAACAAACTACCTCCAAGACGGCTCTAAGACCGTATTGTGATTACATCGTTAAACATATTTTGTCATATTACTTCACATTTTTCATTAACTTACTTAGAAGGAGCAGCTTGCAGTGTAGTGAACTACTGTATCAATACGGTAGCTTAGCTGTAACGTAGCTTCTTTAATTCATAAATAAAGGGAAAAGATGCCGTTTAAAAGCAGCTTCCCTGACACCGCACACAATCTTAAATCGCTAGCTAGCGTGTTAGCTTGTCAGCGTATTAGCTTCCCACACATTTTACTGCAGTTTTTACATGAACACATGGATTTGCGTGTTACCTGTAAATATCGACTCTACCAACGATCCTTTATTTATAAAGCATTTAGTATTTAAAGTGCAAAAACGCAGCAGAGACATTGTGCCCTTCTGATGCACACACTTCCACCACCGAGTTACCTAAGCGCCCACTGTTTTGGCGCACAAAAGAAGACGTCACAATATGGCGCCGCGCAGTGTATTTAAGGGCTTCAGAAGTGCGCTTTTTCGCGCAGGACGAATTATTTTTGCGGCTACTTTAGTGCGAACATGTGCTAAAAGAAACGAAAATAAAACGAGCAAAGCAAGAACAATACGCGCAACAGTTTGCTATGGATATTATCTATATTTATATATAAAAAACAACTGTTGCTGTGCCATAATTACATAATTATACAAGTCATATTCTTCCGTACAGTACGGCGAAATAACGTGTAAGAAAAACAACATAGTACAAGTGCGGAAATAAATGAATAATAAACATTTTTCATATTTATTGAATGACATCTCTGGAAACATAACATTTTTGAAGTATCATAAAATTGAATGACAATACGTACTTTCAAATTTTTAAAAAGGAAGAAAAGAAAATGAACAATATGCCAGGGGTTATTTAATTTTGTTGCCTGAAGATATAAGGGGTTAAACGCCTTACTTTTAATGTCTTACTTACGATCATTTCTCATAGGGTTAAACAGATATGTTTTCCAAAAATAAAAAAGAGGAACATATGCATGAATCAAGTATGTCTAACCTATCACACTTTAAATATCATCACCGGTGTGATATAAAACAGTCATGAATTCTGATATTACAAACATGTCCCATGTAGATTTACAACTTTATAATTTCAAATAGGCTATAAAATGCTTCAGCATTTGAAATGCAGTCCCTCACGCCCGCAGTTAAGTCATGGGGAGATCAAAGAAAGAAAACATTTGTTTAAGAGGATATAAACTATTCACAACTGTTTTGTGAATATTTTTGTTTCTCACCACAAACATCTATGAAACATTCAAGCACTCATATTCACAAGCACAACAGTTGGATTTTTCCCTTCTGTATAAGAAATATGCTTTTAAGATTCGGAAAATGTGACCCTTGTCTATTGGAAAATGGTATTTGGAAAATGCTGATGAAACTTAACCCTAAAGTTCTGTGGCAACGGAAAGAGATCCTGGTTAGTCTCAGACACACTCGCACATCTGCACATAATTAATTTCACAAACACACTGTTGCACTCCCCATACAATGAAGAGAACATACATTTATCATGCAACCAAAACATTCATTCACTTTGAGAGGAAATCCATCACATATCTGCCTGGTATCCATCTAAATGGACTCAGTCTACATCGTGTTTCTATGGTTCCTCTGCAAAACAACCATCAAACAGCCTCATTGGTGATAAGAGCGCTCAAGAGATTGGAAAACTTAACAAAAGCCAAGACCGTGAGTCCAAAATTTGAAAATGTGTTAAAGATATAACTGCACTAACTGATTAGTTATTTCGCCAATGTTAATAAGCATTTAATTAAATAACATTTATTTTTCACCTTTCTATTTCCCACCTGTTTCCTTTGGGTGAAAGAACTTTTATAAAAACACAAATTATATTCTAAAGTGAGTTGTGTGTCTGTATATTAAGTGCTTGGAACCGGACAATTTAGTCTTGATTGTTGTCTAAAGAAAAACTAGTCAATGAAACCTAATATTTTCATAATTATCTTCCGTGAGCAACTAAGTCAGATTTTTCAGATTTGATCATTTTGCGGTAGTTTTTTGCAGACGAATGGCATAAACTGAAAACGTGCAAAATGCAGACTTAAAATGGCCTTTGACCGGTGAGTAATTTTTTTAAACGAGCACATACTCATAGATAACGTTACTGTGCGTTTTAATCCACTTTCAGTCAAAAGAATACTTGTAAATTTTGCCTTAACCATTGAGATTTTCACCATTAAGGAAACTTGGCGCAATAAAGCAGATAGAAACTAATAAGCCATGAATAAATAAATAAAACAGCATTTGAAGGCAGTGAAATGTGATGCTGCAGCAATTATTAAATTATGTTGACAGAAAGCAACAAAAGAACAGAATTGTGACTAATCGCAGGTGGAAACGTTGCTGATCTTGCTCGTGTTTTCAGTCCATGGCTGTAGGTTCTGCAGGGCGAACAGGGAGCTGTTGTGCAGGCAGATCGGGTCTGGGCTCACTGGTTGGTTTATAGTCTTTTGAAAAGCTTCTTGTTGGAGCTGCATTAAGATGCGATTTGCTTGCTGCCGTTCGGCTTCTCTTTCCTCAGCTGTCTGTCTCCTGATGACACGCCAATAAAAGAAGAGATAATGACACTTTCCAAAAAAACTTAACCAATAATGAGAAGTGCATTATTGTGAACTGTAGCACATTCTACTAAATGATTTTCAGCAAAGCAACCACAGACTACTGCAAAAAAAAAAAAGGCAGAGAGAAATAAAATCAACTAAAGCGCAAATATCTTGCATGTGACTCTGAGAATATAAGTTTAGATTCCTAAATGATTCACAAATTGTCTATATATTGTCCTCCCAAGAATATCTCTCGCATTTTAAATCAGACAGATAAAATAAGAATAAAATATTAAATAAGATTTGCATATAGTACGCAAAAGTACATTTCTGAATGTTCTAAATTATATTTTTGGCATATTGTTTTTGTTCTTTCTCATTTTAAGCACATAATGGAACCTTAATAGCTCATATGAGATTAGGAGAGCAAAGCTCACCTCCATTTCGTTCTTCTGTTCTGGAACCATGTTTTGACTTGCGCATCTGTCATTTTAAGTGCTTTGGCCAGCGCGGCTCTCTCCGCAGACGCCAGGTACTTCTGGCGGTGGAAGCGCTTCTCCAGCTCACAGATCTGCAGGCGGGTGAAGGACGTTCTGGGTTTCTTCTTCTTGGGTGGGGTTCGGTTCTGGTACGGGTGACCTATACGGCGTGTTACAGTGAAGGGTGAGAGGGCCACTGCACCGGGAAACAGGGCGAAAGCAAGCGGGAGAATCAGCATCAAGATAGAGCCAAGCGGGAAAGAGAAAAGTGCTTCTCTTACATGAAGAGGGGTGCATTATCACTAAAACTGAAGCACATTCTACTGAAGATTTGAAAAAAGTCAGTTAAGCAAGCATAGGCTATTGCAAGAAATGCCCAAAGAGAAATAAGATCACCTGAAGCATAAATATCCTGTTACCTGAAAATATCCATTAATGTAGATCCCTATATGATTCATAAATTGTCCTTATTGTTCCCTAAAGAAGCAATAGAGTTAAACCTTTAAATTATACGAAATTATCAGGAAAAAAATAAGGTTATTTAAATTTTTGTGGCACAAGTTTTGTGGCAAAAATATATAGACAACGAAATCATCTTAAATGTAATTACTGAATTAGTTTACAAAATAACTGTGCTTCGAAATAATCAGATTAATTGGTGGTGACATAATAGTCCTCTCTTATTAAATTGCAGATCACATAGACTCTAAGACTTAAAAAATATAGTAATGCAATTTAATAATATCCCAAGTTAATAATAGCTATTTTCAACTAGGTTAATTGCATAGTAATATAAACAGCATATTTAACTTAGGTTATTAAGATGAACAAGAGTATAGAATTTTTATCAAAAGAAACTGAATTAATACTTAATTAAATTTGAATTAGTTCTGTTATATATAAATATACACGTCTGCTGATTCTTTTTAGACAGATTGTACCATAAAATATAGGCTTTAAATAATATCAGGCGATTAAAAATAAGCGTTAAAAAAGCAACACAAAAAGTTTATATATTTATATTTGATACAATGTATATTCTACATCTGATATAATATCTTCATATTTTTTATATTTATATAGTTATATCTGGAGAACACACTAATTAAATAGCGTTATCAGTATTGTAATAATATTGTAAGCAAAATAAGCTAATTCTAATATTCCTTAATATTCCTTTAAACTATCCTTTAAAAATGGTCCTAAATGAACCATTCATTGCTATTATACAAAATTTACAACCTTTGAATTGTAAACAAGGATTTTTTAATTGGAATTCAAAAATAGTCCATCACATAAAAAGTTCTTTATGAAATTAATCCGTTTTTTTTTTGTTTTATTTTAATATTATTGCATAACATCCTTTTGCTGTTATATTTTTAATGTGTTGTGCATAAACTAAAAAAAATAGGCCGTTTTCCTGACAGCATAGAATATATATTAAGAATATAGTGTTATGATTATTATTATTTATTTATTTATATATTTTTTTACCTGTGAATCTGTCTTTGGTGTACCTCCTGTTACTCTCCATCCACGGAAAGGTTAATCCCGTGATGTTGTTAATTGAGCTCATGCTGCTCATGCCCTGAACCGTCGCCCCGTTGGTGTTCATGGAGCTATGAACCCCGTTTAGCGGCCGGTGCGCTGGTACTCGGATCACTCCGGCCGCCGCTCCAGCACTATTCAGGCTACTCCCGTTAACGTTCATGCCCACGCTCACGTTGTACGAGCCGCCGCACGCGCTGCCGGTGTATCCGGCCGCGCCGTTGCCTCCATAATTGCCGGTCATCGTGTTGTAGGCAGAGCTGACGATGCTGCCGAAGCCGTAGTCCAAATCCTGCATCCTGGGGTTCGAAATCAGGCATCCGCCCTGTTCCGCATTGTTCAGAATCTGGTCGATACCGAAACTGATGGTATCCACCTGCGTGTGTTGTAAATGCGCCCCGATATGATGATCCATGATAACGGAGAGGCGCAGGCACGCAGGCGCGCACGCACGCGCTTTACCGGACACCGACCGCGCCACGTACCGAGTCGCCGAGCAGCAAAGTGAAGCAACTCAACCGTCGTTATATCTGAACGCTTTGTATGTGAAGACTGAGCATGTGTGAGAAGAAAACGCCGAACTTCTTTCGTATGTGCCTTCTTTTTTTCTCTCCCTTCCTTCCTCCCTCCACCTCGACCTCCTTTTTGGCTCTAAGCGGATGGAGAGCCACGGGAGCATCAATCAAACTTGGCAAAACAGGCCTAGGCGAGATTAAGACTCCACTTTTAGGCTGCGCCGAGACCCAATTGGCTCAAGAAAATAACGACGAGTCCATATTCCAGGATGTGCCACGACCAAGACCCTTTCGCCACGGAGGACAGCACCAAGTGCCTTTTGTGTTTTCCAAACCTACACTGAAATTATTTTCTCTATGACTCGGTAGACAAAAGAGTAAGAAATAAAAAAATAAAAACATAATTAACGATGATAAAAGTCTTATAACAGTTTGATTCATGTTTACTTGACAACTATTTACTATCTAGTTTAAGACAACTGTATATAACATTAACAGCATCTCAGTGTTATTTACAGTTGTTTTAGAGTAGAAAATAAATAGCCATTAATGTCCAAGATTAGAAATTTTCCTTAAACCACAAAATGCGTTTATCATTTCCTAAATAAACCTGCTCTGAAATTATTTACTCAATGACCCGTTAGAAAAACGAATAACACATGAAGCATAAACACAAAAACTCTATACAACATCAAACAAAATAATTACAAGAATATTATAACAGTTGTAGAGTTTGGCGCAATGAAAACACGTGCAATGAAAATGATTTATTATCTAATTTAGATTAGTTTTCATTGCACTGTCTATGCCGCAGCCAAGACCAGAAAATCTCCTTTTCGCAAGGAGGACTCCGCATCACGGCCTTATTACAGTTCGAGTTACACACAATTGTCTTAAAGTAGATAGTACATAGTTAATATAAGGCGAACTTTATTTAGATCCAATCAAGATATAAACCTAATACTTCACAGTAATAACTTACTGACTTTTATCAGACTTGCAATTTGTGATTAGGTTAGTTTGATTTTCATTGATGGTTGCTTTGTAACTGGAGAGTAAACGAGAGAAACCTATTGTGTTTGTAATTAGTAGCGCAATAGCAAATGTGTGTGTGTGTGGGGGGGGATTCTACAGTTAACACACTTTGTTTAGGTTTTAACTACATAAAATATCGCTTCGTAAAAATGTTTCCAAAGATGAACACATCCTAATAAAACTGATGGTCTGGACAACATAGGGAGGTAACGTTTGTTACATCAGTATCTCAAAGTAATGCATTTAAACCACCTATAAATTGTTTCTCGCTGATTATTTTTTCAACGTAGTTACTTTTATACGGACTAAAATACACTAGGTCCAGGTTACAAGAAAGTGAGGTTTCTTATTGGTTCTTCACTAGGGTTTGAGGAATTATAATCTAATGATAAAGAAGCTTTGATTTAAGGCTCGTTGAGGTTGGGAGGAGCTACTCCAAAAAAAGATTCTTCGAACAACCAACCACATAAAGGTTTTATAGGAAACCCCAGAGTGGCTTTCCTATGGAATAATGCTAAAAACCAATTTTGTACTTTTATATTTGTTTAACTCTAGGAAAATGAATGCTTTTGACATAAACATTGCGATGTTTTAATTGGATATCGTCTCAACCTGGGAAATTTGGCGTAGTGTTACGGTGCATTTTTGACAGGGCTGTCATAAATGTTTCATCGGCTTTCTGAAACAATTTACATTGTAATTGTAATATTTTTCATCGTACAGTCCATACAGGGAGATTGGTCTAAAGAGTGTTTATGTATGACTTTTTGACCGAACAAAAATGTATTAAAAGTTGCCTTAAAGATAATTTCATCATTCGGTCAGTTTTTTTCTTTTCTTACAGAACTCGGTTCATCAGTCTGCGTGCGCATCATCGCGCTCCAACTCGGGAGCGCGCAGTGACGCGGTTAATAATGATATCCTCAAATGAAATTAAAACAGGCTTATTAAAACCCATGTTCTTATCATCTTACTTAATGTCAGCTTCGTATGGAGAGAGATTTCCGTGAAAGAGGCTATATAAGCTTTTGCTATATAATGGTATAAAGCTATATATCTACTGTAAACTGCAGATAGTTATTCTGTAAGTGATTTGTTTCCGTTTAAAGATGATTTTAATTAATGTTTTTGTTACAAGAAGAAAACGTGCAACGAGAGAGAAAGAGAGGAACATATAATTTCGTAAATTTGAACGATATAATACTGAATAAAACAAAATACATTATGTATTATGTAAAATATTATGTATGCGTATTTTATTAAAGAGTCAAAGGTGACAAAAATGATTATTAATGATATTGCTACACGTGGAGAATTTGGGATGGATGAATGAATATATTTAGAAGGTAACCGTAACCATATCATAAACCAAATCACACTCTGCATGCATAATAATAATAATAATAATAATAATAATAATAATAATAATAATAATAATAATAATAATAATAATAATATCAAGCAATTTACATTGGAATCAATACAGTGGATTCTGATGCTGATATCATGTCGAGTTACACACTAGAAACAATACGAGTTTCATTATGGATTTCAACAGACAATGTGGAACACTGTATTGTGCAATTGTTTTGCTCAAAAAACGATCTTTGCGTTTGATATATTGCTGTGCCTTAATTAAGACACATATTTTGGGATATTTTTTTAAATTCAAAGTGTCTGCATAGAATTTGCTGTCTTATCAACATATTTGAATGTGAAGCATTAATCCGCCATAATCGTTGTTTGAATCTAAATTATGTAGGAACTTTAGAGAAGGGATGCCCCATGAGATCCTGTAGCAGAATGAAGCAGCTCTTTGGATTTGCCATAAATGGAGTTTAGAAACCCAAGTTCACTGTAGTTAACCTATTTAGTAGATTGATGGATTGGGTAAGTACAGTCCATTAAACTTGCAGGTCAAAGGGGAAGGGACCAAACATTTTGGCTCTACATCTGCTTAGAAATCCAGCACAAAACTGGTCTGAAATATTATGCAAATACCATGTCCTATTTTATTATAAAATGCCAATATCATTGAAAGTTGGAATTTGCGTCTGGATAAAACACCTACACAATCAACAACAGCAGCAACAACAAAAAAGTTATCAACCAGCAGGAGGTAACTAAATTTTTCATTCTTTGGAGTAATAGGTGTTCTTGACAAAAAGTAAAGAATGAGCCATAATATACACCAGCTAGCTGTTTATATTAGTTGGAGTGCTGAAGGATGTGGTTCCCATTAATTTGTTGTGTCTTCTGTTCTAATGACTTGTTTTAGTCAAAATTAAGCCAGTCAAAACAAAAATGGAGATCAATATTATCAAATTTTACACTTATCCACACATTAACACACTGATTAAAGAGTTAAAGTTATACTAGTCTGAGGCTAATATATCTCTTAATGAGAAAGAAATGTAAACAGAAACCTGAGCAAAATGTATATTTATAATCATATATTTCTTTTAAAAAACACTCTCTTTTAGTACATTTTAATATATCATTTGTAAAAATGCATATTGTACTATTGAAATATTTTCTTTAAAATGATGTTATTATTAAAGCAGCACCCTAGAATTGTTAAGTGGTCTTTTATACACTAACCCCCAGATTTTAAAAATTCCAACACAGGGATTATATTTCAAGTAAAACATTTATCAAAGTTGTGTTATTAAAACCGGCACAGATAAAATAACCTGCTAAAAAAAATCCAGAATTAATTTTGCAAAGCTGTATAAAAAAATTTAAAGTGTATTTTGGAAGGTAAAATATCAATATTTCATATCAAGCTTTATCTCATGCTTTTATAAGTACTTGTATGTATAAATTTTATTTTATTTCTTTGTAGCACAACACACATTTCACTCCATCCCATGGTAGCTTAAAAACTCCCCTTTTTCAGTCCATCTTTCAAGCATGTGTGTTTTCCAGAGGTTCCGTGTCATGCTTGTGCTGCCTATGAAAGACAGATGACTTTCTGGTAGAATTTAAGAGCAGATTTATTGCCTGTAGGTCCCACTCCCCTCTCCCAAAAAACACATGGGAAGTCTCATCTCTCGTCCCGGCACCATGTGGACTCACTCCGGGTGCGATTGGGGACTTGACACCCGTGTCAGCGGAAGACGGTCCTCCCGTGTGTGTGTGCTGTCCAGCACGGGATGCTGCATCCTGTCTCCACTTTTATTTCGGGGGAGCTTCAGCCCCACTTCCCTTTCCCATCCTGAGCACTGCAACCCCAGCTGGGGCCTGTTTACTTCACGGAGATGGATGGACTCGTCCCACCAGCTACTGGTCATTACATGCAAGCCCCCCGCCCTCCCCGAAATACTCCAAAAAAATGTCACTGACATCGGCAGAGCGAAAAGAGGGGGCTTCGCTTTACCATGGACATGACTAGAAGGGGTGTAATGATATATCGATCTACATCAACAGTGTTGAAGAACATGACATAAAAATGAACCAACACGGGCAAGATTACATTACAGGTTTTAAGGAATTTCTGATTGGCTGCCCAGAACTATATGTAGTGGTGTAACAATACATCAATATACATCCACACATTGATTCAATGGTCAACAAACCCACAACTTTGATCCAAACCAGACATCGATCAGACATCATACATGTTGGTATTCTCACTTGATATTGAAAATTAAAATATGTGATGTTTTCATTTATTTATGATTGACCCCAGGAATTAAAATGATGTTTTACTTGCGTTTGTGATTTGATATGAATGAGTAACTGTGTTAAATCAGGATTGTCTCTTACCGAAATATGAATTGAATTGAAATCATACAGTAACAGAATTTGTGATGTCCGCAGATGTTGAATTGTTGTTTGTTGAATTGATATAATACCGTGTTGTGATGAAACGTATAATTTACACCAATAGTGACTAGTGCTTAAAAAAGCAACTAAAAATTATTTTTATTCCCTTGTTCAATCACACATTAAAAAATAAAACACTGTACGGGATTTGGGGTTGGGGTTGTGATTGCCAGGTTAACACTAAGCCAGAAACATCCCCTCTGTAAGATCTGTTTGTCAGAAATGATTTTTGATTCACATTTAAATTTTTCCAGTATTTGTCAGTGAAGTTGGTTTGTTATCTATCCCAGATTGGATGGTTGGTTACACACTGCAAACTGGACCTGCAAAATGTGTACAGTGTTTGGTAAAAAGTGTGGCTCACCTCAAATAACGTCAAATAAAGTGACTGGACCAAAAAAAGCAAAAGACACAAGGAGAAGAGAGCTCTAACTTCTACAAGTAGCAACCATAAATAACCAACCATTTTGGAGGAAACAAAGAGAGCGTTATTAATCAAAACCCCACATTATGCAGCCTAATTTTTCTTCTTGTTGGGCTTATTATATTCTTACAACAGTGCTCTCCCTTTCGACCGCATAAGCAGCTGTTTTTGCATAAACACTCTATTGGTAATTGCGTTGTTGCAAAATGAGGCAATTATTTCTCATTAAAGCAGTGGGCATAAAAACGAGCCGCGCAGTTGAAGGAGGTCATTAGTCCCCTTTAGCGTTCTCCCGAGCAACAGGAGACACAGTGATCTGTCATCGCGCCGTTTCTTCAACAGGTAGGCCTGTTTTTGTGTTTAGTGGTTGGGCCTTGTTCCTCATGCCCTCGTCCCAATTATGCAGTCCCTCTAACACCATAACAAACAGATCGTCCAGCCCAAACGTTCAACACAGAAAGACCAGGACAGACTCTCTGGTGCCTGCGCTGGCCTCGGGGGCCTTAGCCTCGCGCTTAATGATCTGCTCTGATGGACAGAGAGCTCTCTGGGCAGGGGCTTAGTGTCTCCTTTTGACAGTCCGGCTCCACGCCAGTCGATGCACTTTTTTCAGCTTTGCAACTGTCCAACACTGATCCTTGTCTTAAAATATACTCTCCATTCATTTAGAAAACTAATTCCAGAGCACACTGCTTTACTGGGTTGTAATGAAAATGCAAATTGTGAATTTAATTTGTTCAGCCTGATGTGAAATTTGCAGATTTTGCACACAGATTTTCTGGGTTGTATTTTTATTACAATAAGAATAAAATATATACATAAAACTATAGAAAATAAAGAAGATCTTATGAGGTTATACTACAGACAATGACTGCCTGTACTGGTGCATTTTACAGTAGCAACTACGCATTTAAAGTGCAGTGTGCAGTGTGTAGAATGAACAAATACCAATGGACTTATTCTTTTTTGTCACACTTCTTTTGTGACCTCTTTGAGCTCTCTGTGGACCAGGCCTTATTGTTTCCTTTTGACAGTCCGGCTTCATGCCAGTCAATGCATTTGATCAACTTTTCAACCGTACCACTGATCCTCATCTTAAAATAAACTCCAGTCACTTGTAAAACTAATGCTTTATGGCTTTTCTGAGTTGTAACAATGCAAATGCAAAAGGTAGATTACATTTGTTGAGGCTTAAATCTCAAATTTGCTAAATTTACAAGAATATAAGTCTTTTCATGGTTGTAAAATGAATTCAAAAGGTGGATTGAACTTGATCACAACTTTGTTAAAAATTTACAAATCAACTGGTTTGACATTTTTAAATGTTAAATACTTATAAAATGCCATACCATAGACTTCTATGAATTCTCCACATTTGAGATCAGGTTGACCATATTTACTTATATTTACATATTTACTTATAACACGTATATACAGTACTGTGCAAAAGTTTTGGGCAGGTGTGAAAAAATGCTGTAAACAAAGAATGCTTTCAAAAATGGAAGTGTTAATCATTTATTTTCATCAATCAACAAAATGCAGTGAATGAACAAAAGAGAAATCTAAATCAAATCAATATTTGGTGTGACCACCCTTTGCCTTCAAAACAGCATCAATTCTTCTAGGTACACTTGCACACAGTTTTTGAAGGAACTCGGCTGGTAGGTTGTTCCAAACATCTTGGAGAACTAACCACAGATCTATAATCCTATAATCCTACAAAATAATATAATGACTATAATCTTACAAAATCCCTGACTTTGTGCAAGTGCACCTATAAGAATTGATGCTGGTTTGAAGGCAAAAGGTAGTAACACCAAATATTGATTTGATTTAGATTTTCCTTTTGTTCGCTCACTTTGCATTTTGTAAATTGATAAAAATAAACAATCATTATTTACATTTCTGATTTCTTTGTTTACAGCATTTTTTCACACCTGCTTAAAACTTTTGCACAGTACCGTACAAGGAGAAAAAATACGTAAAGGAGATGAAATTGGAATAGATTAATACTTCAAACTCTATAAATTCTCTAAGACCAAGCTGAGGACAATTTGTCTTATTCGTCATTTACTAAATTTAGTCAAATTCTACGAAATGGCTTAAATTCCAACATATTTTGCATCAAATGAGCCAGATCCAAAAATTATTTCAGGATTAATGTGGCTAAGTGTAGGTACTTTCTACTTTTACTAGCTTTAATGCATTTTCTAAGAAAAGAAAATATCTAACAGTTCCTGTTCTTTCTGAACATTACAGCAGAGCAGGAACGGTCAAGTGTCAGGTGGTAGCTGGCTGTATTTCTTTATTGGTTTTAATTGAACAAACTTTTGGCAAGACATTCCCCCAAACAATACAGTAATATAATAAAATCAATTAAAATGGCCTCACATGTGAAATTGTTCTTGCTTTTGCCTCTGCTTTTTACTGCAGTTTTTACATACTATCATTTGTGAAAAACAAAACTGCCTGAAAAAGCCTAACAGTTCCAAAGTGCTTTCTGAAAATTACGGCAGAGCCGAAGCTGCAGCACTCTGACAGGTCAAAGGTTATCTAAGATTGGGTTAATGGTACATGGAAAAGAAAACACCCCCATTTTTAGGGTGGTAGATCTGATAGCAAAGGTAGCAGTATCACATCAACAAAACTCACCAGGGATTAGGCTTTCATCGACAGCTCATAAATTCCAATCTACGTTACGTCCTCGAAAAACTAATGTTTCTGTCTGGTAAAGCCTGGACTGAAAGAATTTGTCTTTTGTGGCGTGTGTAACAATAAAGATGTAGTTCATTATATTTTCTTTTCTGCAAGCCAGAGCGGGATAAGCTTCCACACAAAACATGTACGGGGAGAAAGTCCATGTTCAGAATCCGTCCAAACAGAAGCAGGGTCTTAACCTCAATCTGTCAAGGCCATAAATATCAATGAAGAAGTCATATTGACAGCAGCAGCTATGGAAGGACAGGAAGCCGGAATTGTGCACTGCTGAGGGTTGTAGGGATATTATGGAAAATTTCTTTTTCCCCCCCACTATCCCACACAGAGACTAAGGAGCTGTCTGAGATGTTAGTCTTTTGATATTCGTTCGGGGAGGAGGCATGTCCTGCACAGAGGTGGGGGGCTGGTTTTAGAGCTCAACACCTAAAATGGAGAAATTATGCTTTTCTTTTGAACATACTTCATCTTTTGGCACAGTGGATGTACTACTGACGTTATGCATTGAGTCATAAATATAAGTATAGATAGATATATAGATTCAATGAACAACAGGCCCACAGCGTCAAACTGAAAAGAAAACATTAGTTACATGTCATATATTTTGTTTTTCCCACTTTATGTTGAACAGGAGGTCTATTTTTATTAAAGATTGTTTATTCCTTTTGGTGTCAGGTGGATCTCAGCAATAAAAAATGTTATATGATACTTTAGTTGCTTTTTCTAATTTGATATGATTTCAAAGTTGTAACACTTCCAGTTTCAGCCAATGGTACATATGTCATATGATTAATTTGTTTCCAGATTTTTCATGTGTGTTAAAAGAGTTATACGTAAGATTGTGGCCAACACTGGTACTGCAGTCAAATTCAAAACACTGTATCGCGTTGTTTCCCCTCCCCCTCCTCCCCAGACTCGAGGTTGCCAGAGGATCCTCATATTTGGCCAATCTAGTGTCTAATGTTACGTTTGGTATTTCCACAATTATGTGCTAATGTTTACACTGTTGGCACACTGTCTCAGCGTAACACAGTGCTGATGTTAGCCATCACAAGTCGGCTGGGTGACCCACCTGCACATGGGCTACAATCTATGATCCAACAAGAATAACGTTGTTCAGCTGTTGAAAATGTAATTAATATTCATCCCTACGTCTAGTGGTGATACAAGTTAGCCAACCTTCACTAAATCTTACCTGTCCAGTAGAAAATTAGTCACTTCGACATCTATCTTCAACTTGTCTCTTATGCTGATCGTCATTATGTTTCTGCTTTTGTCAAGACGTTTTTAAGTAAAACTAAGGCTTATTAGTTTTAGTAACGTCAGACATTTGTAATCCAGCATGCTCGTAGTTGCAGCTCGGTGGTAACTGGCAACCTGAAAGCTGAAATGCTACTGACTTGGTGATTGACCGATAGCGGTGGGTGGAGTTACAGGCCAAAACACAACATAAACACGATTTGTATGCCGTAATTTTAAAATGTGAATATTCAGACTGTTCTAATTTTATCAGTGAGATCAGTAACATGATCTCTAGTGACATATTAGGTTCATATTATGATTACTTGCCATACATTTCTTACATACAGCTCCTTTAATATTCCCAGCCCTGATTTAAACATATCTTACTTAGTAGTGCATTGATCTACTTTGATATATCGTACATATATCGTGTTCAATATAAAGTGACATTCCTTTTCATTTTAGTTCAGTGCTATGGGCTCATTAACCACTGAATCAATGTATCGATGTAGATCTATGTATCATTACCACATCAAAAATATCAGCCTTACTGCAAAGAACCAACATTCATCTTATTCTTTTTTGTTTATTGGAAATAGCACTTATTCTGTCAACGGCGACTCTAGAGTGCACGAGAGGCAGGGTTTATGATGTGTTTAGCAGTGTAATGGTCAGAGGCAGCGAGGCATCACTCGGCCCCGTAAACACTGTCACTTCCTAAAGCTATACAGACGCCCTCTGCACTCGCTTGCAGGGGAAACACACTCAGCAGTCGAGTGTCAACACGGCCCACGACGGCAGCGTAACCACCAATAAGAACCGTCCCCCCCACTGAGGACATACAAACCTGGGGGAAGGAGTGAAGAGGCTTGATGGCTGATGCTTGAGGCTCTGGTGGTGGTCGATGTCTTTTTCCTTTCATTTCATTGCTTTTAATTGAACAAACTTTTAGTAAGACATTCCCCCACCCAAACAATATAGCAGTCAATTTGTGGGCAATTAAAATGGCCTCACATAGCGAAGTCGCGCTCGCTTACGACAAGTGCCTGTCCCTCTGACAGGCCGATGATTGATTACCCGGCCTGGGTCGCTCTTTATAACGCGATAAGCCAAATTAAACTCTTGACTGCAGGGGCCCATCTGAGGTCTGGCTGGGCAAATTAAATCTCCGGCGTTGCCGTCTTTCTCTCACTCTCTCTCTCTCTCGTCTTCCGCACATTCTCTGTTATTTCCCTCTCTCAGGCTCCTTCCGTCTCCTCTTTCTCTCTATGCACATGTCATACCAACAGACACTCGACTTACTTGCGAACAGAAGTCTGGGGAGGGGGGGGAAACAGGGCAAACAAATCGCGACAGCAAACGGTTCTGGAGGATCTCTCCGGGGATCGGTGAGGCCAGGTGAAGCAGCGGCAGCCGCCAAGCCGAGGACATTAAACCCATATTAAACGTACTAAAGACTTAATGAAGTTCAGGCCAGCCCTGGCACCGTCGACTTTATTAGTTTACACCAGATTAATGGGGATAATCATTTAAGTGATGGAGATGGATTACCCTCTCCAAGCTGCTCTTTGGCTCCCAATTTCTCAGCCAAAGCACACTGCATGTCATGCCGAGAGTATGAGAGAGAACGAGAGAGGAAGATCCGGCCTGGCCCAGATGGAGCATAGACAATCAGCAAAGAAATGAGAAAATGTTCTTTGCCACGCAAGCAAGTAGGGCTGTAACAATACATCAATCTGTAATGATACATTGATTCTGTGATCACAGTATTGATCCAAAGTGAAAACAATGATCAGACATTATACATTCATATACAGTGCTGTGCAAACATTTTAGGCAGGTGTGAAAAAATGCTGTAAACAAAGAATGCTTTCAGAAATGGAAGCGTTAATCATTTATTTTCATCAATCAACAAAATGCAGTGAATGAACAAAAGAGAAATCTAAATCAAATCAATATTTGGTGTGACCACCCTTTGCCTTCAAAACAGCATCAGTTCTTCTAGGTACACTTGCACACAGTTTTTGAAGGAACTCGGCTGGTAGGTTGTTCCAAACATCTTGGAGAACTAACCACAGATCTATAATCCTATAATCCTACAAAATAATATAATGACTATAATCCTACAAAATCCCTGACTTTGTGCAAGTGTACCTATAAGAATTGATGCTGGTTTGAAGGCAAAAGGGAGTAACACCAAATATTGATTTGATTTAGATTTTTCTTTTGTTTGGTCACTTTGCATTTTGTAAACATTCTTTATTTACAGCATTTTTTCACACCTGCCTAAAACTTTTGCACAGTACTGTATATTCATATATTCAACAGGAGGTCTAGTTTTATACAAAAGAGAAGTTTGTTTTTCATGGCTGGTTGAGCTCAGGAATAAAAATGTTAAATTAACGTTTTATTTGCTTTTTGTGGTTTGATATGAGTGAAAGTAATGGTGTTAAAAGCTGTGTATGATATTGTCTCAAATCATCTCATTGTCCATTCAATCGATCAGCTTTGCTAAATTCTTTTACTGGGACCTCCCCCGTATTTATATGCTGTGTCTCAGCAAAATGTCACATTCAGCTTTTAACAACAAAATAATTTATTTGACGGTTCATTTAGAATACCCGTTTGTTTAGAGTGTAAACTATTATGCACCTGTGTGTAGCTGTCCATGTATCAGTGCTGCAAACTGAGTGATTTTACATTCTTAGTACGATAACAAAAGTATCCTTTTAATTAAACGTATTATCTTATACTAAGGGCCTCATTCAACAACTATCCTTAAGAAGATATTTTAACTTAAAGCACACATATGCAGTTTTCACAAAGATTCTGACATTCACCAACGTTTTCTGACTTAAGATTTGCTTCTAGGTAAGAACACAGTTTACCACTGCTGAAGAGGACTCTTCGTTACTGTAACTCTAGGTTACTGGGTTTGCTTCAGTTCCTTCAATTGTATAATATTATAATATTTTAATGTCTTAACTTTATTAAAAACAAAGTTTGGAAAACCCTTAAGAAAATATTGGTGACTGAAGATGGACATGTGGAAATTATTCAGATGAAGCAGTACATTATCTGCTAGCCTGCTAAATGTAAAAGTGTGAATTGCATATTTGAATAATTATGAGTCAAGTAAGAGAAGCTGGTACCACGACATACTATAGTCCATTTCGTTTGGAGCTGTTGGTGGCGTAACGGTAGCGTGTTCACCCCGTGATCAGAAGGTTGCAGGTTTGAATCCAGGTACTGCTCCCCGGGCGCTTGACGGTTGGGTCAAATGCAGAGATCGTTTCATTGTGGTGCACTGTGCCGTGGTGCGCTGTGGTGTGTTCACAATGACAAATAATCACTCACTACAGAAGTTGGTCCCGTGACCGGTTGAAGTTCCAGACCGCTAAAGGTACCAATAAGATACTCATGAGCAAGGTACTGCTCCCTGGGCGCTGCCAAAAAACTGCCCGCTGCTCGTTCAGATGGGTCAAATGCAGAGCTCATATTCATTGTGTTGCACTGTGTGCTGTGCTGTGTTCACAATGACAAATAATCTCTCACTTAATCTGCCTCTGCTGAAGTGAAGGCTCACATATTGTCAAAATATGGTTAATATGTGAAACTCTACACCTGCAGATTGGTGAGGGTCCACATTTTGGGGATGAAAAGTGGAGTCTATGTTAGATTTTTGCTGAGATGTCTTTTATATTACAACAAAGAAGTTTAATATTTGTGTTGGGAATAAACCAGCACAAAGGACCAGTCCACAGACACACACAAAGACACATTCAACATGAAAACATTTTATTATGGATTTTCAAAAATATTCATTCATTTATTATATAGACTGCTGAATGAACAAATGGATGTACAGTATAGTTGTGAAAATCTTTTATTACATGATTATTACATGATTATTAAACAAACATTTAAAAACCCCATGTACCATTTAAAGCAAAAAGCGCATTTATAGTAAAACATCTGCAACACTATTTTTTACTGATTTTTCACACAATTCTTTTATGTAAATATCACTTGTGTGTTTATGTGTGAACGTGGCTTGGCTCTGAATAAACACCAGCAAGAGGTTTAAACCAGACGACGTGTCCTCTGACAACAATAAAAGTGTCACACTCACAATTCCCTACTTGCATATCTAAACTCTTCTCTCTCGCTCTCATTCTCTCTCTCTCGCTCTCTCCCTCTCTCTTCTTCTCTATCACAGTGAGAAAGTGAGAGGAAGATTGGTGCCAGATTCTGTCCACGAGAAGGTTTAATTATTGTCTCTTGTTGTCCTGCTCGCTCTAAGATGGAAAGATAGATTTCACTGTCAAGGCCCGTGACAAATGGAGACAGAGTGTAGGTACTAGCACACACACACACACACACACCATTCCCTACACACACACACACACACACACACACACAGACACTACACTCGTTTTGCTTCTGGGATTGAGGGATGGAGGGAGGGAGGGAGGAGTGCACCAGGATCCCGACCAGACATGCCAGAGCTGTTAATTTGTCTCGGCTGTCAAAAGCATGCGTAATTTCCATCAGTAAATAAATTGGCTAATCTGATATAATGAGGATGCTACTGCATGTAATCACTTATGTAGTATTAAAGGCAAGAGTTTCTGTGAATGAATTATTTTTATTTTCATAATGTACTACACAGTAGTTGGATTCCAGACGACGCCAGGCAATTCCGGATTTGATTTGTTTGTTCTGGGCAAATAACTGTAATCTGCAGAATATAATCTTAGTGGGGGTAATAATCATTTCACATTTAATGTAGCTTAAAAACACGTCCCATTAAGCAGTGTAGTTTTCATTATAAATTAAGCATAATTATTTTCCTCTAGAATAGTATTCATACTGCTTGCTTAATATTGCTTGGCCACATCACGATCCGACTCCACTCCCTTTTGCCTGTGTTTAATTGGACATGGGGAAATTACTGAGACTTTATTATCTACTGAAACCACATTATCTGTCTCATAATTCACAATAATAGTGACGGTACGGTGCTGCTGTTAGGGTGCGATTTGAGCATTTCGCTTAATGTATGTACAGTACCGTGAGGTGATGGTTGCAGTCAAGTGGTTAGGACACTCGCCTCTGGACCAAGAGGTGGTGGGTTCGAGCCCAGCTCCAGCACTACCATCACTGGGTCCCTGAGCAAGACCCTTAACCCCAAGTTGCTACAGAGAGGCTGTTCCTGAAATGTTGGAAATGGAAGATGCCATCTTGGGCCACCGTCAATTACTTTATATTTTGCTAAGAAAATTATAAGTACAGTAATTTATTGCAACTTGTGTAAACATACATGTAGATATTATTCCACAAGAACATTTAAGACTTTGGAAGCATAATATATAGAGATCAGAGGTGGCTCAAGAGATTTGCACAGTGTTCCAAAATGTTAGAAATTAGAATGCCGTCTTCCCTCCTTTTTTGTTTTTTTTTTGCTTTTGACATTGCTGTTGTAGTTGTTGTTGTCCTTGTTGTTGTTGTGTTGTTTTTCTCCCACATGTTGTGCACTTTCTTGTCCATTCTTAATGTGTTTTGTCTGTCGGAATAAATCTACAATGTGCAATATGAGGAGATTTCCACATTCCTCCATTGCAGAACAAATCTGCCCCGACTACACAAGGCAATCAGACCATAAATTCTGTTTGTCTAATGCAACGGGACAGGACAAGGGGGGAAAAAAAAGAATGGTGCCATCCCTCGTTTTTAAGAAAATATTATTACAATTCAACCTGATACATGACACTAAGGGCCTCACAGGTCAGAGAAGGGTGACAATTTGCTGTATTTCTGTTTTAACTTCTTTTACCTTTCATATTTTGGGGGCAGTTGGTCGCGTAACGGTTGGACATTCGTTCCATGATCGGAAGGTCGCCGGTTCAAATCCCAGACCCAGAAGTTACCACTGAGGTGCTCATGCTGTGGTGTGTTCACAATGACAAATATAACTCACTTTCATGTGCTGCTGTAGAGATTCCAGTGTTTGTCTTTATATAGTAACAGTACTACCTTTATATAAAGCACATTTAATTTTTAGGTAGAACCCAGACGTAAAGCTTAACATATTAAGAAGAAAAGGAGTGTTTTGATCCTCAAATTCATTTGTTTTCTCATGACATCAGGATCCAGGCTGCTGTTCCTCTCCTGTCAGAGTGAGTGACATAATTCTGCTTTTCATCACGTCATGTTCTCACATATTGCATAAGAAATACATGCAACATCCCAAGATATTATTAAACAAGCCATGAAACAGTCTCATTCTGTCCTAGGCGTAAGGGAAGGCTGATGAAATTATTTTAAATAATGCATAAGGTTCATAACACAACATTTGTAGAGACTAAGCAACCACAAAGAGAGAAACATTTGCTCATAAGGAGGCACATGAATCAGTAGTGTTCTGTTCTGCTGGAAACTTCATGATGCATCGCTCTACTTTCTGCTCATGAATATGAGCTATTGCTCCATGCAAATCAGATATCTAATGCTAATCTCCACAAATGCATTCTGCCCTCTAGTGGTTCAGGATGAACAACAACATCTTACAGCATGTGGGTCTCATTCACCAATATTTTCTTCAGTTCTTTTCTTAAATGTGTTGTTAAGAAAGTTAAAACATTTAAATTGTGTGCTATTATACGAGTTTAGAATTGGCTTCATGGATAAGGACGGTCTGCTAAGATAGAGATTGTGGGATGGAGATTGTGTGTAAGTAGGTTTTAAGAACAAATTTCACCTTAATAATGGTTGGTGAATGAGGTGTATTGTTTTGTTACCAACAAGAACATTAAAGTGACAAATAAACTGATTATGCCAATAGTTTTTATATGTAATACAAGCTGAACTCCCTACCTCACTGTATCGCACCTGCCGAACCCACATGCTGCACGGATACTCGGTTCCATTACATTTACATATCGTCTGCATCCTGTGTGTCATGGTAATGTTCATGCATTCATTATCCGAACCGCTCAGTCCCAACCCGGGGTCACACTGGGGGAACAATGGGTGCAAGGCGGGGACTAACCCTGAGCAGGCACCAGTACACTGCAGGACACAGACACACTCACACAATAACATTCTCTCTCACACCATACGGGGCCAATTAAGAGTCCCCAATCAACCTATAGTGCATGCTTTTGGACTGTGGGAGGAACCCGGGAGAGCATGCAAACTCCACGCCCTACAGCCGACCCAGGGATCGAACCCGCCGTGAGGCGGCAGCGCTAACCACTGCACCACCGTGCCGCGCTGTAAATAAAACTTGCCACGTTTACCCCATCCCTAATCTTATATAGAACCAAAATTTTGTCTACATATGCTTTTCCTATTTATTGGGAAAAAATAAACCACCCCAAACACACTTTCAATATACACACAACAATATACTCCACGCAAACACAACACACTTCAAAGCATATTTTCACCACCTTTGTGTGTGTGTGTGTCTGTGTGTGTATTTCTTCATATATTACATTTAAACATATTACATGCTAAATTTTACAGCATTTAGCACACTCTTATCCAGAGCGACTTTCATTTCCTAATTACAGGGACAGTCTCCCTGAGAGCAACTTGGGGTTAACGGTCTTGCTCAGGGACCCAGTGACGGTAGTGCTGGAGGTAGGACAGGAACGCATGGGCGCTTGGTCCAGAGGCAAGCATCCTAACCACTAGACCACCATCCTCCCCTCCCCTATATACTGTATATACAAATAAAGGGAGAGAGAGAGATAGAGAGAGAGAGGGAGAAGGAGAGAGAGAGAGATAGAACAGAGAAAAGATCACAGACAGAGAGAGGAAAGGAGAAACAGAGTGGAGGTGCGAGAGAGAGAGAGAGAGAGAGAGATAGTGGATATGTAGGAAGAACAGAGGAAAGAGAGAGAGTGTGAGACAGATCATTACAGCAGACAGGCCCATAACTCAATGTGTAAGAGCTGCTGTTGACATGGCTTCAAGCAGGCCTAGGAGGAGGAACGTCAGAGAGCAGTGTGTGTGTGTGTCAGCATAAAGTCATGCAGTTAACGGCACCGTGCCGCGGCTCCTCGACGCTGACAGCTTAAACACAGGGCCTGTGTGGCTTTCTGCCCTCTGCTCTTTCTCTTGTTCACTCTCAGCTCCTTCATTCTTCTGGAAAGCGTTCGCTGCACTTTCCTCATCCTCCTTGACCGTCCCTGCAGGCTTTATCACACTCCCCCCGCCCTCCTCCCCAATCATTATTTAGCAAAATAAGCCGCAATCCTGGGCAAATTCAGGATAAAAATGATGAGATGATTCCACTTTCACTATAACTGTTACAGGGATCAATGCTACAATAAACAACAATGCACTAAACCAAATAGTATGTAGATCACGATCAGGTGCCTTTCTCTTAGTTTTTAATTAGTCTGTTATGAAGGTGTTACTAAATTATGTCAAATCAAATCAGTAACATCAAACTGCTTCTTGAGACCGGTAAAGGTACCACTGAGGTACTCATGAGCAAGGTACCGTCCCAAACACAGCTCCCCGCGCACTGCCCACTGCTCCTTCACGGATGGGTCAAATGCAGTCTTTGATTTGTCACAGACACAATGTACAGTAGTAGAATGGCAGTGAAATGTTGTGTCAAATAACAGCTGGATTTCTGTGCAAATAGAGAAAATACAAAATATAGAGAGGTGTTGTGCAAAGTAACTACAGATTCATTGTAACTTATTCATAACAATACATAGAGTGTTAAGTGCAAAATGCACCTAAAAATGCAGTAAATTGTTTGCAGGTGCTACCAAAAAAGGCTGCCCACTTGTCCTTCACGGACGGGTCAAATCCAGAGGTCATGATTGTGTTCACAATGACAATCACTCACTTTTGGGTGGAGTGTCTTTTATGGTGTGTGTTTTTATGTGATGGGTGTTTTGAAGGGTGTGTGTGTGTGTTATGTGGTGTGCATTGATGTATAAGGTATTGTCTATTTATGTTGTCTGCTGCCTTATCTACTTGGTAAATAAATCCGTTTCTAATTGTGATGTTTTTGTCTGTTTTTTGTGTTCACTGTGTTTTTTTGTGATCTCTCATTTTTGAGTGTTGTATGTGTCTCTGTGTTTGTTTTTGCCACATAACCTGTACATTTCATGGTATTGTATATTCTATATTGTATATTATTGCGTATTGTCCGGTGCACATTGTGTGTTGTGTACTGGTTTGTTTTATTGTCTGTACCATGTCTGCAGTAATAGAGAGACACTAAGGACCGGAAGCAAACTTCTACATTTTTTAACTTACATGGCCAATAAAACTGATTCTAATTCTGCATTTTTGTGTGGTGTGTGTGTGGAGTGTGTGTGTGGTGTGAGAGTGTGTGCAGGCGTGTTTGTCGTCCCTGTGGGTGCGCAGCACACAGCTCGGGGTCAGCGCCAGTGATAACAGGAGGTCAGAGGTCAGTCCCACAGTGGATCTCATTACACTGCAGCTGCTCTGGAGCTCTAATGCACCCAAAATCCCCAACGTAACAACTCAGCACGGTGTTTACTCTCACACACACACACACGCACACACACACACACACACACACACATGCACACACACACACACACGCACAGTCTTGTATTACTATCTTTGTGAGGTCTTTCCACAAACTCCCATAATAACTAAAGTACATAATTTTACACCTACACCTAACCCTAACCTCAGTAACCAAAAACACATCTTTTACCTCTTTTAGTTTCTCAAATAAAACAAGCACATTTTCTATAGTCATTTTTCCTCATGGGGACCTCTCAAATGTCCCCACAAAGCCCAAAAAACAGATAAAAGTGGTTTTAGGGGACAAAAAGGTCCCCACAATGTGAGTAATACATGAACGCACACACACACACACACACACACACACACATCATTTCCACCTGACACCTAATAGGCACCTCACACTTTATAGATAAAGTTAAAGAGCATAATATGCACACATACAGTTATTGTCTTAAGAATAAATCTTGTAAGAATATGTTTTTATTTTTACTTTTTAGCTTTTAGTTTATCATAAGTAAATCAGTAAAGTTTATAAAGTGCATTTCTCAGACAGAGGTCACAAAGTCCTGAACACATAAAATTAGCAAATAAGATAAACCAAACAAAAAAAATCAGACCAGATAAGATCAGAAGACAGATAATAAACACTAACAAATGCTTGCCTAAAGAGGCAGTTGGTAGCATAAACGGTAAGGGCGTTCGCATTGTGGTCAGAAGGTCGCCGGTTCGAATCCTTGACCAGTAAATGTACCACTGAGGTACTCATGAGCAAGATACAGTCCCCAAGCACTGCTCCCCCGGTGCTGCCCAAGTTAGCTGCCCACTGCTGCTTCACGGATGGGCTGAATGCAGAGTTCACTTTTTTTGTAGTGCACTGTGTCCTGTGTTGTGGTGTTATCACAACAACAAATAATCACTCACTTTCACTTTAATTAGCTACACCACAAGTTACAGCGAAAAAGCAGATCGCTACATCAAAGTTATTTCACAGCCACAGATTCTTGTTCAATCATTGCCAAGTTGGATTACATTCTTCAACTCCTTCTGTAGCTGCCCAGAGCCTGCTTTGATGCAAGTAATTGCATAATATGCATGTAATTATTTGTCATTGTGAACACAGCACAGTACAACACATAGTGTGAACTCCGCATTTGACCTATTAATGAAGCAGCAGTGGGCAGCTGGCATGGGCAGCAGGGCCTGGGGACGGTACCTTACCAGTCTGGGACACGAACCAGCGATCTTCCGAATATGGGGCCAACTCCCTAACTGTTATACTACCAACTTCCCCATGACAGTATTTTGTTTGCTAGTATTTTGTGCGGCACTTTGGCACTCTTTACTGGTTTTTGTGAAACAAAGTGTTTTAAAAACAGTTTTGCTACTGATTAATTACTGGCAAAATAAATAGTAAGCTACTCCTCCACACAGCTTATTTTACAGTTTTTGTCATAAAACCACGATTCATGGCTTTACATTTTTTTTTAGCTCATTAGGAGACCCGGGCTGTGCAGTTTCTTGACAGTAGCCACAACGTAACGCGTTTTATTCTGGTCGAAAAAGAAAATCATGTCCTATTGTGTCCTCAAGGACGCGCCACCATTAAGGAGAACAGTGCCATTAATTTCCTGAGCTTTACATTACTTAAGCAGCTCATAGTTTAACAGCCATGCCAGCTATAACCAGCAGAAACATCTAAAAAAAAAACAACAGCCGTTGTTTTTTCTTTATTGACTTTACTTTACCGATGATCATCTCTCAGATTACACTCAGTATCTAAAATAATTGGCATCTAAAACATATCAGAAAGCTTCCCTTCAGAGTTCTCTTTTGATTGATTGATTGATTGATTGATTGATTATTAGAACAAGGGAATTTGCATTAAAAGACAGGAACCAGAAAGAAGACAGAAAATAAAGTAAACAAACAACATACAAACAAAAAACAAAGGATAAGCGCATGGAAAATCAACAGCTAAAACTCAAACTACAAACAATATAATTCCAGATTGAGGAATATAGAGAAATTATAGAGGGAATTACCTAAACAAAAGACATACACGAAGTAAAACAAAGAAGCAAACTAACGAACAAACAAACTAGCTGTTGCAGGTTTTGCAGCTGTTGCAGTTTTTGCAGGAGTTGCAGGAGCACGAAGTAGCTGGATTGGCTTCATATAGAAAGCATAAAGAATAAGCAGTAATAGCGATACTAATCATATTATTGACATCTCTGTTGATCTTTTTCAAACCTGTTTCAGGAGTAGAGACTGTCGGAAAGAAGAGCGTACTATACCATCCATACTATAAAAATGGAAAGGCAACACGTTGTTACCCCTCTGCGATAAACACCATAATGATGTTTTTCTGCATGTATCTTGTTCCCTGTTCACTCTTAGGCTTCTGGGGAGTTTATAGTTTGTGACTTTGTTGGTTATAGATTCTAATCCATATTTTATGTGGTGAACGCTTTAAGGAAATGTCTGACGTAATTCGTGAAGCTGTTAGATCATTTATTTACATTTTAACAATATTCTCTACGTGGAATAGCCTTAAAATAATTTCACATCGAGAAACTTTCTCATTACTACGACTTAACATTTCATAAATACGAGAAACTTTCTTATTATTTACGACTAAGTATCTTGTCAAGTCAACGAGACACTATGATGAGGTGAAGTCGTACTAATGAGAAAGTCTGTATTTATGAGGTGTTAAGTCGTAATAGTGAGACTTGTTTCTCGTTATGAGAAGTTAAGACGTAATAATGATAATTTCACATTATTGTGACCGTTTTCTTTATTTGGAGGAAACAGGCTTCCATGTTTTGGGATCCAACAAGGCAATGGGCGGTGTATTTTTTGCGAATTGCACCAGCACTAATATTCCACAAGATGGCGGTAGAGATCTGCGGCAAGCGCGACACAACGCCCCTCTTATGGCGAGTCTCCAAAAACCGGTGAAATGATGCACTTTGTCCACACGGTGGCGCTCTCGACACGAGACTCTCATCCTTCAGCGTCCAAGCAGGAGTTAATGTAAAACAGAGGAACAGCTTGCGTGAGAAAATTATGATGATTGTTTTGATTAATTAATATGATTAATTATGCCAGTGGCGTGTGTTTAAACACTACAATTAAATCAGGGTTTAAAAATTCTCTTTTAATATAGACGC